>CM072813.1:94257699-94497699 GCA_036937905.1 Salvia rosmarinus
CCTAAAAATAAAGAAAAAAAACTGATTCTTAAAAGATGTAATTACTTATTTAACCTTTAGTTAAAACACGGAATTTTTTTCGTAGCACATATAGTTATAGTTTGTAGCACAAACAAAATAAATCTTGTACATTGATTTACTAAAATCAATGGTTTAGATCTATTCTTATCTCTTACAAAAATATTAATTCTTACCTGATCTATCCTCTATATATATATAAGATTCCAATAGTGTCTTGTTTTTAGGTAGTATGTAGTATCAAATATGGACCACATATTTTTAACACGTGGATATACCAAAATCTGACACGTGACATCCTATTTTTCGCGCAGGGGCAAAATGTGAATGCACGCAGCGTACGCTAGAGATAGCAATTTTCAATAAGATATGAAAACACGATATGAGCACGCATGGAATTAACATGTTAATGTTCAGTCTTATCGTGTTCGTGTCCTTATCGTGTTGACACGATAAGGACACGATAACTTTATATCGTGTTCGTGTCGGATCCGTGTCTTGTTCGTGTAACATGATAATTTTCTTATTGCATTCGTATTGGTGGCAAATCGTATCATTTTCGTATAATTTGATTATATATATAGGGAATGGATCAAATGAGAATCCTAACTTTTTTGAAAACTAAGAACTAATGTGGTTCATCCATTTTTTATAATCTGATGGTCATTATTAATTATAAATATTTTATTATCCTCATATTTTAATAATAGCCGTTTAACCCTATAATTAAGAGATTTTATATATTCATTTACGTAACTGTTCTCATATGCACAATCACTACGATTACATGCACAACAACGTAAATTTCATTAACATAACAATTAATTGAAATGTGATAGCGTGCACATGAATTACACGAACAACGAATACTTGAATATGAAATATTCAAATAACTAAAATTTAGGGATTTAACTATTTTTCATTAAATAATCATAAAT
The DNA here is from genome assembly GCA_036937905.1 of Salvia rosmarinus. NCBI lineage: Eukaryota > Viridiplantae > Streptophyta > Magnoliopsida > Lamiales > Lamiaceae > Salvia > Salvia rosmarinus. The sequence goes on from CM072813.1 coordinate 94,258,656, forward strand.
TATCCGATCTTATTCAATCTAACGGTGATTATTGATTTTAGTTCTTATTTAAGATGTAGTTTCTATATAACCATATATATATATATATATATAATTTAATTATTATTTTATATATTTTACTTTTATTAATTATTTTCTAATTTTGATTTGAATTTATCGTGTTCATGTTTGATCTTATCGTATCGTATTGTTATGATGTCGACACGATAACGAGCCGATACCCACGAATTACCAGCCCTAACGTGCGCTTGGTAGGGAAGTCCGCGAGCGCAGGGTGTCAGCAAGCGATCTGTAGGAGAGAGCTACAACAAAACACAAAACATGCATATAAAATAACATAACACTGCATGTTGGCCAACACATTTTGAGTGCATGAGTGTGTCAAGAAATACAAATATGCATGTAAAATAAAATAAACATGCATGTTGGACAACGGACGTGGGAAGTGCATGAGTGCGCACTGGCCTTTCTGAATGCTTAAAAAAATCAAAACTAATATGCATGTTTGTGTCCAATTACATGCATAAATCTGTTTAACTATATGCATGATTTATTTTTTATAAATCAAATTACTGATCTACCCTTAATATAGCAAATTAGAGAAAAAGTCTGAAAAAATTTAAAAAATCTCCATCATAGGATCTATGAGATTAATAGATAAGATTGAGTACTACATATTACCTAAGACTTAAGTACTATATGATACTCCTATGTGTGTGTGTATATATATATATATATATAATGAGGTTCGAATGAGAACCATTTTAAAGTGTGAACTTGAGAACTAAATGAATTTGATATGAAAGTCGATGAAATCGCCATGAAAGTTATTGAATTCACAATATTCGGAATTTTCGCCTGGACTCGAATCCATGAGGAGGAGGAGGAGCGAATATTTCATTTTTTTTTAGATTCAATCAATTTTCATAATGAATTCATCATTCTTCGATTCTTACGTTCACATTCAAGTTTTGGAAGATTCTGGAAAGAATTGAGGCCCCTCCAAGGTGAAATTGAATCAAACTTAATGCATGACAGTCCAAACAGCAGAGAATGAAGCCTTTTTCCGCATTAAAATGGAGCACTAGTTGATAAGATTATTAATTTTATCTGTCGAAAAAAAGGGAAAATTTTGGTGCAGGGCACCATGCTGATGTGCCTTGTTGAACTATTTCTGGGCTACAAAACTAAGACAATCATTGTACTAATACAGCTATGGATTTCTTGGAGTGTTGTTAGACGACGTAGACTCAGAAGAGAAAGGTAACATCTTCTGAAAATTCAAGAAAAAAGAAATGGTGATGAATGCAATAATTTCCTCATTTTTTTGCACAGGCCTTTTGGGAAAATCTTTCATGCAAGTACACACCATTTTGAGAAAACTCTTATACTGGTCGGTATGGGTTTTAGACCCTTACAATGTTTGGATAAGGGGGCGTGTTTTTCTTTCTTGAATTGGAATCTTGATGTAATTTGTGATGTTCATCTTGACAAAGTTGCTATATATCTTTGTGGGAGTAGATATTTTGCCTAGTGGCATGGCTTGTTTATGTGGGAAGTAAGCAAAATGCAAGTCGTTAAACAAACAAATTATGCGACTGATGACTGATAATTAAGCTGAATTAATAGCATATAAATTCCACACTGTGCAAAATTTTATTGAAAAGCAAGTACGTGATGTGAGGCCACATTCTTACACATGATGTAAGAAAATGTGTATCCATAATTTATGACCAAAACTAGGAAAAGACTGATGTGATTAATTAACTAAGTGGGATGCAGATTCTTCAAGGTTGTAATAGTATTTTGTCCTGCTTCATTTGTGGTTCTTAACTAGACAAATCACTAAATTCTTCAAGATTTTGCAAGTTTATAGTCCAGCTGTATCAAGACCCCACCCTCTCTTCCCCACCTCACCAAACAAATGAAGCTTATAAATAAGCAGCATAGCATTTCCCACTTCTTCCACACCAGTATCTAAGCTCAAAATACTACTATACTTCACCTCATTAGCCCTCTTTGTTTTCTTGTTTCTTTCAAATTAGCACTTTAAAATTCCATTCAACAAAAATGGCATCAACCTCGATCTCGGCAGCAGCAGCAGCAGATGGTCCGCCCAAGAAAACAAGGCCTTCGAGAGGGCATTGGCCGTTTTGACCAAGATACCCTGACCGTTGGGCCAACGTTGCCCGAGCCGTCGGGGGCGGACGCCAGAGGAGGTGAAGAGGCACTATGACATCCTTGTTGAGGATATCAAGTACATTGAGAGTGGGAAGGTTCCGTTCCCGGATTACCGGACCACCTAGTGGAGGCGGTAGCATCAAGAGATGAACGAGCTTTAAGGTATAATCAGTCTCGTGGCGTGTTGGTAGTTGAATGAAATGTGGAATTTTCTCCATCATTGGTAATGAATGAACTTGATTGGTGATAGTGATCATAAGTAATTGATTTTGTATGTAAATAAGTAGACAAAAACTAGGTTGTTATTAATAATTTGTGCTCGTGGGCACTGGGGCATGTAGGCCTTCATGCATGGAATTATGTCGTTTCTATCACACGAACATAAATTTTTACTTTACGTACAATTTTGTAAATTCCTATATAGGCTTCACAATAACATTAAACATCTATTTAATTTAGGGTACTATTATATTCTCAAGATATATCATTGTACTCCAAAAGTTGACCCCCAAAAAAAAAATCTTGGAATTGGATTCTTGTGGTTTTGAAGTAGCTTATACAAATAATTTGTGCCAATGTTACAGAATATTCACGTGCAATTTGATCCTATTTATTTTTTTTAAATAATTTGAGCACGTTTTGGGTTTATAACTTTAATTGCTTTTTGCATGAATTCTCAATGCCATGCACGCAGATTCATCTATATATATATATATATGTGTGTGTGTGTGTATTATGTATGTTTATACTTAAATCTTCACTTTAGTTTCTTGTAATTATTGGGAAATAAGGGCGTCATTTGTTCTCATGCAGGAAATTTGAAGATTAAATAAGAGAGAGAAGATGGCACAACACATCTAATTGAAGCAATTATGTATACGTATTTAATTTTATCATTGTATGCAGTAGTAATTTGAGAATAATATAGTAGGTGGTGATTCTTGCTGATGTTGGACAAAAATTATCCACATAAATAAATATGCACGTGATAAGGCATTATTTTCCCGGAATTAATCTATATACTGATGATTTTTGAGATGAAATTAACAGTTGACCTCCCCTCAAAATTAGTATTAAGTAGGTCAGTGTTTTATACTTCGCTAGTGCAATTAAATTTTTTTACTCAACCAAAATCGTGGATATTTTATTAAATGTGCAGGTCCATCATATTGATAAATGAAATTGCAATAAAGAATATTAATTTCCCCTAAAGAATATCTTGTCTTAAATATTATCCATGTCAAGCCAAACACAATATTTATTTACTATCCATTCAGACATTACGTGTATCATGTACGATAAATTAATATAGTATCTACGAAGTGTAATATCTAACATTTTCCTAATTTAGAAATCTTATATGTTAGTGGTTAGAAATAGGGTTAGTTATAGTTTATGCCCTCAATTTTTAGCTTTTCAATTTATGATATCAATTTTCAAGTTTTTCTAAAATATCCCGAACTTTGATAAATGTACTAACTTATAGTCCGAAAATATTTTCCGGCATTGGAATGTTGACTATGACGACAACTAATTTGAAGTGGATTTTTATTTTTCATATGTACATGAAACGATGACGTTTTGGTCTTCTGGGTTAATTATATTTTATGGCCTCAACTTTCAAGTTTTTCAGTTTATGGCCTCAACTTTCAAGTTTTTCAGTTTATGGTCTCAACTTTCAAGTTTTTCTATAATTTCCGAACTTTGAGAAATGTACTAACTTATGGTCCGATTTTTTTTTCCGACACCGGAACACTGACTAGGACGGCAACATAAATTGAGATGATTTTTTTTCCACTTATACATTCAAACGATGTCGTTTTGGCCTGCGGCTTGGAGGAGCCGTTCGACTTCGACGTCTTGAATAAGAGAAAGACGACGTTGCATGCGAGCTGAACGACGATGGATTGATATGGGATCTAGAGACGGAGCAAGATTTTTTTTTGTTTTGAATTGCTTTGCCTGTAGGATTTTGGTGAGCTTCATGGCAGAGTAATTCAAAACAAAAAAAAAATCTCGCTCTATCTCCAGATCCAATATTAATCCATTGTCGTTCAGCTTGGAGGATTTTGATGAATTTTTTTTTAATATTGATACGGTAGAATTGTTAACAACAATAATAATATAGATTTAATTTATAATTTCCCATATACTCTAACACAATTATAAAAAAGTTCAAACATTGGGATATAAAATAATATTTTTCCATAAATATTTTGAATGATCTCACATGCATAAGCCATATTATATGACAACGATAGACCACTTACACAAGCATCGTGGTCCAATTTGTGATCATAAATGCTCAAAATCTATGAATACATGATCATGAATAGCAATAACCACAATAAAATTTATTCCAGAATGTGAGGAAAAAATTTCGAGAATATGTAAGCGCATAGAATCGACTTGACGATATAAAAAATAATATAAAATAGATTGAATTGGTACCAAAAATGATATGATGAGCTATTCAATGCATATGCCCTTCAAAGGGGCCACATCCACATCTCGTTCAAGTTCTTGGAACGCCTCAAAACACATATAACTCATCATTGTAATGATTCTTTCAAATGCTCCCACACAAAAGCATTGCAAGATTATATTCCATCACCAGTAACTCCGAGGCCCATTGCATCGGAGTTACGTGACCGTGTGTGTCATCAAGTGTAGCATCTACATAGATAAATTCCTAACAAAAATCATTTAGAAAACGAACCGAGCATCATGTACCAACCAATCTAGATCTCCATTAGCATTTCAAATTAAATGAGAATCTCAATTATCTAAAATGTACGTCGTGCATTCTTTTTAACTAAATTAACCTTGTTTAAGGTAAGATTATGGGCACATTCTTCAGCCTATGCTGTTCGAAGAGGTAAAACATTCCACTTCTTAATTTAGTCTTCGAATTCCTTTCTGCAACAACTTTTGACATTCCAAACATTTGAAAGTGCATAAACTCTACACATTAGAATTGGTTTATAATCACACCACAGCCTTATCTTTTTCTTTGTAGAGGTTAGAAGCAAACCTTCTTGATAGTTTTATATATGAAAGCAAGTTTTGTGTTCATCCATGGAAGCATGAATGAACTCATTTATGTGATCTTTATCATCTTCGAGGAAAGTTGCCTCTTCATTCTTCTTCTTGCCAACAACTATAAAGTCATGTAAACATGGATGCAAACTTAAGCACAAATAAATGCCACACATAGAACTCCAACCTCCCATTCGAAAAAAACCAAAAATAGTATCTAGATTGTCAAAATGAAGGAAACTTCTCTCAACCAAAGCATGAATCAGAAACAATTACTCAATAATTACAAGCATGTAACGAAAACAAAAGGATAAGCCCATGAAACACAATAATATAGCATTATCTCATCCCGTAAAATTATCGAGGAGATCTTTTAAATGCAAGCAAAAATCATCCGATATTATTGTTCATTTGTTCTACATGGATGCATTCTTTGGTTGCAAATTTATCATAAGAAAATGATGGAAAGAAAAGACAGATATTTTTTTTATCATATTTTAGTGGTTTCCATCTTTTTTTATCTCACGTTCTCTAGATGGAAAAACATAGGAAATATTAATATTACGTAATCAATACCCCATGATAATATTATCATGATTTGGAGCGGAAATGAGGGAAAATGAGCCGTCAGATTATCATTTTTTTCCATCCTTCCCACTGAAAACTATACACCCTATAGAACATGTAGAAATAGTAGGAAAATGGTGAAAAAATATTTCTTCTACTATTTTCCATCAAAGAGAATGCACCGACTAGTTTATTATACGCATATATACCCAATCAACAAAAATTAATTCCTCATCACGCATTCCTACAGGGTAAAACTCTTTCAAACTCCAAATATTTCCCTTTTTCACGATTATATGAATATTATTTTCTTACTTCTCAGTATATATTACAATTTCCTACAAAATGATACTAATTATGCTAAAGTAAACCAGCACAATTTGCACTTCAACAAATTTCAATATAATCCTATTCCATACACAGATGAGAGAATTCTACACAACATTAATGCAAGGAAGAGATTTCAAATGTCTTCAATTCGATCGCATCGCAAATTCCAAATATTCTGAGTAATATTTTTTTTCCTCAGTTTGATTGAATGCTTACTGAATTAATTATAATCTGAGATATATAAATCCGCTCATCTGGCAGGCTTGGGAAACAAGCAGTGCAAAGGCCGAATTAGAAAATGATTAAAGCCCAAAGGCCGAATTAGAAAATGATTAAAGCCCATTATTTTCTGATAAACTAATTAAGAATATCATTTGATTTATTTTAACCTAAATCTGATTTTCTTAAATATTGGAAATAAGGATTTAGCAAGTTGTTACTTACTTATTCCTTTTGAAAATTTCACGTTAGGGTTTCAAATTTGAAATATGTCATACCCGTAATTTCTATCACTAATTAAAAGATTGGATTTGAATCGTTTCATTTTAAGATATTTTTAAACAATTTTTCATTGGACGTGCACGATATCTAATTAACATGTTAGCAAGATGGTAGCTAGTATTGGGTTTATATAATGAATATATATGTAAAAATAGATACCACTTATATCAAATATACAAACTTTATATATATAAAGTCTCTAAATATATAATTACTAAATTATTCTTACAAAATGAAATAAGCAAGGATATTTATAATAATAAAAATTTTATAATAGTAATAGATAAAATAGTGCCTACACAATCGCCTAAATTAAATGAATATGGATATAATAGGTAAATCAAATTTTGTAAAGCAAGACTATTCTATTATATGGGTATATATTTTTTCAAGTTTGTGTTGACTTCATTGAGTATTTTAGTACTTACATACTAACATAAACATAAAAATTGTTGAATTTATAAATATATCAGGTTCTTCCATGTGCTTTATATTATTTGTAATATTAAAAAAATAGAAAGAACTAGATAACGGAACGAAGATTTTGAAGCCTTTTTACACTTAAACAATTTATTTATTATATACTATGTTGCCGATCATTAATTTTACGTCATAAAATTGTATTCCTCTACGAAAGTCAAAATTACTGGTATCAGCCCCAGCGCCCCAACCTTGACGGTTCGATATAATCAATGGAACATAGCATCTGGTTTATGATTGTTTGACACCTCAACATTTTTGGAAGGGAAAATGACTAGAAAAGGATCTGTCAGTTTAGACCTTTCCTAATTTAAGAAACGCCATAAATGAAACCTCAAAATAGTTGGGTGCATCCAATGATGTATTAAACGGGAAATAGAAAAATGTTTATTATAAGCAATAAATAAATAAAACGATTAAAAATACATAATCGGATAGTATGGCCAGTGGTTTAGAAACTACTCGTGGAACACGGCCATATACCTTTCTAATTAATATTTTTTATATTTTGGTAATACAACTATTAATCATTCTATGTTTCAAATGTAAATTTTCAAATTCCTAGTATTTTAAACTTTTACCTATGTATAGGAAACGATTTAAGTAAAAACTTTTCTACGTGTTAATCTACCAACCATATTTTTGTGTGTGTAAATAATGAAATCGAATGTACAATAAGGTTTCTTTATAACAATAATTTCAGATATATAAAATGATGCTTCTTTTATGGAAATAAATTTTTGGTAGCATTTATTATTGAGAATTAACTTAGATATATAAAAAATAATATATATTAATTCATTGTTTATCAAGATGGATTGGAAGATATACAAGACTCTTGATAAGTTCTGCAATGAGTTTATAAGCTGTTTGATTCTTATCCAATCGAAAGAGATTTGATTGAGAAATATTAGTATTGAGAATAAAAATACTCGATTATACATATTATCAATCATAAATATTATACTCGCTCCTTTATATAGTACAATAATACTTATTTTTATAACAACATAATCATACAAAGGGTCTACACATATGGACTTTCAGTTAACCACATATGGAGTTTTAGAACTCTCTCAATATTTGTGGTTTGTAAATTAATTATATATAGTTGTATTTTCTTATTTATAATTAAATAGCTATTTTTGCATCGCGTGGGTGTAAAATAGTTGTTAAAACACAATCTTTGATCCAATTTTGATTGCGACCTGATTTTTCAGAGGTAGCAAATAAGTATTACTAACTTTACTTGTTCGCAATCAAAATTCATCCAAATTTCTCCTCTTTTGAGTTCTTAACTTGAGAAATCAACAATTGAATTGTAAAGGATTCGAAGAAATTAAGGAACAGTTGAGCATATAAGTTAAGTCTAATACTTATTACTGACGATTATTTATGTACATTGACATAAATGCATGTGATGCAGGAAGACTTGAACTACTCCTAGAAACACTTAGGACAATGTGTGTTGAGTTTTTGTCGTTCACGCAAGTAATAACAGCCATTGGCAACGACAAGATTTTCAAGCATTCACTCATCAATCCACACACATCCCTCTCTTGCCCAACAAATCACATAACATTACCCCAAACTCCTCAACACGCTAAAACTACTTCGCCAATTATAGCTATTACAAATGGAGTGTAAAACTTCATTCATTTCTAAACTAGTACAAAATATAGGTGGACACTATTTTTTTATACTTTAATTTTCAATATTTTAACATAGCAATCATGGTTTAAGGTTATATTTGGGCAGTGGCAGCTGTTACAGTTGTATCTACTTGCTCCAAACTTCCCACCCAACACCCAATTCCATTTCATTACATTCTATTCCAGATTCATCTATGCTTTTCCCATTTTATACGTAAATTATTTCCACCCTAAATAAATACCTTACTTCCCAATATTCTACATCTCCACAGACACCGATGGCGCAGCCCAACTCCACCACTTCTCGCGGCGGCGCCACCACAAGACTCAAACTGGGCTACCATTATTTCATGACCCATTTCTTCGCTCTGTGCGTATTCCCTCTGATTGCGTTCACATTAGTCAAAACTTCGATGATGGATTATCATGACTTTGAAAATTTGTATCTCAATCTCAAGTATAATTCGGTGACTGTTTTGTTTTTGTTGGGCGTGCTGGTTTTCGGGTTGACTGTCGGGTTTATGACCAGGCCGAGATCCGTCTACCTGGTCGACTACGCCTGCTACCGCCCGCCCGACAATCTCCGGGTCGAGTTCTCCAAATTCATGGAGCACTCACGCCGTACGGGCGACTTCGACGAGTCGTCGCTCGAGTTCCAGCGGAAGATTCTAGAACGTTCTGGACTCGGCGAGGAGACTTATCTCCCCGAGGCCCTCCACCGCCTCCCACCGCAGCCGTCCATCGCGGCGGCGCGCGCCGAGGCCGAGCAGGTCATGTTCGGCGCGCTCGACAGCCTCTTCCGTGCCACCGGAGTCGCGCCGAAGCAGATTGGAGTGCTGGTGGTCAATTGCAGCTTATTCAACCCTACGCCGTCGCTCTCCGCCATGATCGTCAACAAATACAAGCTCCACGGCAACATCAAAAGCTTCAATTTGGGCGGGATGGGGTGCAGCGCCGGCTTAATCGCCGTCGATTTGGCGAAAGACATGCTCCAGCTACACCGCAACACCTACGCCGTCGTCGTCAGCACCGAGAACATCACGCAGAATTGGTACTTCGGCAACAAAAAATCGATGCTAATCCCTAATTGTCTCTTCCGTATGGGCGCCGCCGCCGTCCTCCTCTCCAGCCGGAGGTCCGACAAGCGGCGGTCGAAATACAAAATCCTCCACGCCGTCCGCACGCACAAAGGCGCCGACGACACCGCCTTCCGCTGCGTCTACCAAGAGCAAGACGATGATGATCGGAAGGGGAAAGAAAGCAAAATCGGCGTGTCGCTGTCGAAGGATCTGATGGCGATTGCCGGCGACGCTCTGAAATCGAACATCACGACGCTCGGCCCGCTGGTGCTGCCCGTGAGCGAGCAGCTGCTGTTTTTCCTAACCCTCGTTGCCCGCAAAATCGTGAACCCTAAAATCAAGCCATATATTCCGGATTTCAAGCTGGCGTTCCACCACTTCTGCATCCATGCCGGCGGCAGGGCTGTGATCGACGAGCTGGAGAGGAGCCTCCGGCTAGATCCGGTCCACGTGGAGGCGTCGTGGATGACTCTGCATAGATTCGGGAACACTTCGTCCAGCTCGATTTGGTACGAGCTAGCATATATCGAGGCCAAGGGGAGGGTGAAAAAGGGGCAGCGCGTCTGGCAGATCGCCTTCGGGAGTGGATTTAAGTGCAACAGCGTCATTTGGGAGGCGCTTCGCAACGTTAAGACGTCGCCGGATAGCCCGTGGCTCGACTGCATCGACCGCTATCCGGTCGAGCTGTCCAAGTGACGGAAAATTAAACTCCAACAACATTCTCTTTTCAAATTGTGTTTTCTTTTTCTTTTCTCGAAATATTCGGGCTGTTCAATATAATATTTGTATAAATTTGGTGTCTTGAATAGGTGTTGGAAATATTTCAAATTGGAGAATGGATATGGTTTGGATTAGAGGAATTAATATGATGTAAGAGTTTAAGGGTGATCTTATTTTAAATTTATTTCTTTTGTAATAATAATAATAATAATAATAATAATAATAATAATAATAATAATAATAATAATAATAATAATAATAATAATAATAATAATAATAATAATAGTAGCAATAATAATAATAATAACACGGTTCGGGAGAGGGAAAAAAATATAGTAAAACATATATGACACCTATTTCATGTAAACTAACTTATGCCGCAATATAGTAAAACATATATGATGCTTATGGTCTTATAAGTTGTAACGGTTAGTTTTCGTTGTTATTGCATCGATGTCTTTCAGAAAAATGCGGTTTCATGATCTCATATTTTTGTTTTCATTTATTACGTAAACATATTCTAAATCACGGAATTTATTTTCTTGTGTATATAACATATTATAATACAATAAAATATATCTGATTTTTAAAAGTGGTTTTCTTGATTAAGTTCAAATATTTAGATCGAGTTTCAATTATGATTTATTTATATACGTGGCTTGCTTGATATTATTCATGAACAGATTTTATTCATACATGTATTTCGAAATTTCCTGGAAAAAAAACATGCATACGAATTCATGGTCAAAGAATACTTCCTTTGTCTTTTAGCATTCAAATTTTTTTTCCCTTCGGAGAATATTATTTGCTCTTCAGATAAGGTCACATGACGAGCACATGCATCTCATTAATATGATAATTACAAAGAAAAAGATATCTTGTTAATTTTGATGGAAAATAGTCGGAAACATAGTCCAAAATGGAAAAAGAAAATCTATGAGAGATGGTCAAATGACAGATTTTAGTGACAACAGAAATATGTGTGTATGTGTGAGCGAGAGAAGGGGTCCAAATATTTCATGTGTGTATGTAGAGAGAGAGAGAGAGAGAGAGTTTGAAAAAAGAATCTTATTATAACAAAAAACTTGAGATACTTATTTAGAAATGAGTGTTTGACGTAAAAAGATTAATGAGTCCACTTAGATTCCATCTAAACGACACTTTGGGTAATTGCTTTTACTTAACACGTTTAATTGATAGAAAGGTTGTTTGGTATCTTATGTTTTGAAGCATGAGATTAGCAAAAGGGTGTTTCTTAAGCAAGAGAGAGTGATTGCACATTTCGAGTGAGAGAAATTGAAAAAAGAGAAACTTTAGTTACAAGCCTTGTAGCAGTTTAATGTATAACTGTCAAAGTAGCAAGTCAGGCCGGTCCGGCCCTGGGCCCATCAGGTTTTTATATTTTTTGGCCGTATTGAGTCCGTTCGAAAATTTTCGGACCTAAAAATATGAAGCCCAAACCAATTTCGAGCGGGCGGCATTTTTTTAGATCATTTTCTAATTTTTTTTAATATATAAAATTAATATTTTTAATTATAAAAAAATAAATAATTATATAAAATATAATAATTATTATTAAAAAATTATAGATATGTATATTAAATAATATTATAAATATGTATATTTAATAGAATATCGGGCATACTTTTTTACCCCGAAACCCGAGCTTTTTTGGCCAGAAGCCTGATAGGCCCAGGGTTTTTTTGACCGAGCTTTTTAGGCCCGATTTTTTTCGAACCTTTAATTTTTAAGCCCAAACCATCCCAAATCCCGGATATCTCGGCAGACCTTTCAAGCCGCGTAGATTAGAAATTAAAACGAATCTTAGAGAGCATTTGATCTCGGCTCTAGTTTTATGACAACACTCTCTTTTATACGATGGAGTAAACAAAGTTAGGTCTTTAATTTCTCATTTCTATATTAAAAACTACATCGTCTTGCTATCATAAGTTTGTTCATGGGAGTTATCCGGCTTACGATTTATTCGATTTGCTGAAAATTGGCCGCACGTCGTAAATGCATAATTACGTAAATGCAAAAATTTGCCAAAAAATTGATTCGTAAGATGGATTAAGCCTCAATAGATAATCCAATTCAATGTCGTATTCGTAAATTATTAGTTTTACAATATTTTATATTCGAGGCATGACCCGTTTCCTGATTCTTGAGGTAAAGAATTTCACTCTGCTGTCCCTTTTCTCCAATTCATTTTTTTATGTAAATTCAAAGTTTGAGACGAAGGAATGCAAATTAAATATCTTTTAAGTAAACTCATATTCACACATAACTTACAAGTTACATATTAAGTTAGAAAACTATTTAAATAAAATCAAGATTTGAATAGGACTTTGACTTTGACCAGTTCAGTTGCCACTATAATTTCATGAAACCAACAGTCCGAGATCCAATGAGATCCAAAATTGAAGATATTATTTGAAACCTTTATATAAAAGTGGCATGTTTCCCCCCCTTTTTTATAACTCAATACTATCCATTGTCCAAATTGTAAAATTAAAGTATTGAGAAGCGATATGCCCGTCCACATTTCATAAATAGTTTTATGAGCAACACTCATATTTAGTTCATGATAGTATTATTTCGTTTATATGTAAGAAATTGTAGCAAAATATTAGTTCATGATAGTATTATTTCATTTATATACAAGAAATTTTTGCTAGTATCATAAATTTTACAAATTATATAATAATCAAATATCGATTTCTAATTTTTTCCTTTGACGCATAACATCTTAATTTCAACGTCATTAATTTTATACGAGTGAATATGCACATCTAAAATTCGATTTCCAATTAGACTTTTTGACGCCGAAGATCACCAACGAACATTAAATCAATTTATGATGCTTGAATGATATATTAATTGAAATACAGACTAAAACTAAGTCATTTATGGAGTTAAACGCATATATTTTTCCAAAATCATGTACTTTTTGTGATCAATGAATACATAATTTCAAAGGTTTCGTTACGACAAACTCAAATATGAGACTTTTAACATAGACATTAACCACTCCACCACTAAGCCAACACACACACAGAAAATCATGTACTTTTTTCTGGTGAATAATGATTATTACACTATATACATTGATGAGGTAAGGTAGATAAGAGTTACTTGTGTTTTAATTTTGATGGATAACTTTATTAGACAAACTGATACAAAAGAAAAGGGGAGAATCCGAACCGGCAGAACTAGTGATCCGGGCTCCAACACGATTTCCCTATATTTGGCACTAAAAATACTCTTTTTATCTGCTTATCCTCAGAAGGTATAATACATAGATAGATTCTTGGCCCAACATATTCTCCAATTTCTAGATTTTTCGGACATTTATATTTTCTATAGAATTGTTAGATGATACTCGTTTTCCTACATCGGAGTTTTACCCACCAAAACTCCTCTTCACACATATGTTAATGATAATGGTCAACCTTAAGAGTTTATTTTCTTTTATTTATAGATATTGCTATTTGCGACATTAAAAGAAAAAGAAAAAGGGTGGTTGTGTGTGTGTGTGTGTGTGAAAATGTGTATATATTCTGTTGCAGTAATGGGAATTTATTCTTTAATTGGGCCGGGAAACGGTTTGGACCAGTTTGGAGTGGGCAGGGATCCTAAAAAGTGGCAAAATCTAGGAACATTTATATTATGGCCCAATAATGAGTGAATGGCTTTTGTCCAAATCGAATCATGTCATAAAATATCCACGTTTTAACTTTATTTCTCTGAATTTTTCGTCATCTAGAATTTTATTTGAGCTTTTTCTGTTTGTTAGCAACTGCTGTTTTTCTAGGTTTAATTTCACTATGTTTTAGTTTGATTTGATGCAATATAGTAAGATTTAGATGAAATTATGTTTTCGTTTATATTGCATTGATTCGAAATCATCTGGACAAGGGTTTATAATATTGATTAAGGTTCAATGTATAAAAAGGACTTGCTTAATGCTTACTTTCGAACTCTCATTTTAAGACTCACACAAACAGACATACTAAGCTTAGTTACTGCAAATTCGTATTTGTTATTTCATTTTCAATAATCAGCGTGCTTTTAAGAATCAATATCATTTTAAACCTCAAATTATATTTGTTTTATCAAAAATATCTTGAATTGTATTTTTTTAAAGTCATCAATTATTAGCATTGTATCAAAAATATCGTGCGTCCATTTTTCACCCTTTCAAAACTTGACGTGGCTCGACAAATGCTATATGAATTTAAGCGATATTTTCATTATTTAGTTAAAAAATAACATAGATGCGGGAGAACTAAGACAACTTGTTTCCAAAGTCGAAGTGAATATTATACCGATTATTAAAGAATTACTGACATGAAAATGATTAAGCTCGAGTCATAAGCAGAAGTGAATATTTAGTACGGTATGTTGAGCATATTTTAAGTTCGAGTGCTCGGATTAATAACTTCCTAAGTGCTTGGCTGAAATTATTATTTCCGATTCGTTTTGATTTTAGTAGATAATATAGTTGGTTTATAAAGCAAACACCTTCTTAAATAAGAATTAAGAACTAAATTTGATCAATAATTGGTTATAAAGATAATATTTTCTGAAATAAAAATAAAGAACCAAATTCGACCCCTAATTATATTAGATTGAACGATAAATTAATATTGAAAAAAAAATTCATAATAATTTGTGATACATTATCATTGCATAAGGTAGTCATGTGAATGCAAATATATTATACTTGCACAAGTTAAGTAGTTGCATGAAAAATATATCACAATTGTCTTATTCATCATCTATGAAAAGTGTATCATTTTTGGTTTGTCATAATTATCTTATTCGACATCCATAAAAAGTGTATCACTTTCATTTTTAAGACAATAATCATTATTATTGAACCTCACAACTACTCATTACTCCCTTATACGTATAAAATAATAGAAGAAAATAAATTAATTATACATCCACTATAAATTTAATCATCACAATTATCTTATTCGAATGATTTATAGGTTTATTATTTTTCGTCCACAAAAAATATATTACATTCATTTCTTAGGATATTACTATTTATTATTCAACCTCACAATCACTCATTATTTACCAAAAAAATATTTCTACCACTCACAACCTAATACATGATAGGACCATTTCTCCACTCAAACAACATTCACCAATAATTTTTATCAAAAATTTTCTAAAACAACTCGTATAGCCATTTCTCCACATGTGATACTTTATTATTGACGGATGGAGTATTTATAAGAAATTATTCCTATAACTCACAATCTAACACATAGTAAGGTCATTTCTCAACTCAAAACATATCCAATAATAATTTTGTTAAAATTCATACCGTTCATAAGTGATACATTTATTGTAGAAGAATATAGTATACTTTTGCAAAATTATTTTAGTATTAAAATGAGGAAGTGTGGAGTTAGGACCATCAATTTGGGCTGCGCCCTTTTGGAATTTCTGCTGCCCAGGTTCTAGGGTCAACCTCGCATATATATAGAGACAAAAAAGTAAAGGTAATTTTATTCTGAGTCCCAATTTTGTTCTATATACTCCATAAAAAGAATAATTAAATTACTATTTTTTAAAATTCTTGCACTTAGTCCCTAACTATAGCTTTTTAGACTTTAGTCAACTTTAGAAATTAAACAGCATTTATTGGACATGAATTATTGTTCACGACATGTACTATCAAAAAATCACGTGAATCTAATTTGTAGAAAAAATGGAGATAGACAATAATAATTTTTACGGATGTTATAATTATATCACTATAGTCTACAAGGATGCGACGTCAATATGGGAAGTCCAAATATTCAACTTTTCAAATAATTTAAAAATAATAGTTCAAATCCTAACCAATAGAAATCAAGCCACACGAATCTAGTTTTTCAACAACAAAAAATCGAGTGAAAAATAATATTGTTACATAAAGTTACGGCTTATTTACTAAAGTCCGTCAAGATACTATTTTAATAAATTAATATGAAATATTGATCAACTTTATAGTCCAAACAATTAATTACAAGACCAATTTTAATTAATATCAAATTTACATTCTTGCCCTTAGGTGCCGAACTATAGTTTATTTATCAATTTTAGAAAAATGAATTATTGTTCACTCCTGTACTGTTAAAAAGTCACATGATACTAGTTTCCCAAAAATAGAGATAAAAATAATATTTTATAGACGTTATAATTATTTTACTGAAGTCAACAAGTTACTATTCATGAGAATTCCGAATATCCAAACTTCAATTAATTATGAATTATGGTTCCATAGAAAGCATAGGGATGTAGTTTAAAAAATAAAAATGAGTCGACTTAAAAACAATGTCGTGACATAAAGTATGAGTTTTTACTAAAGTCTGACAAGATACGGTTTTATACATGAATTTGAAATAATTTATGAGTTAATTGTTATCCCATAATGACTACTATAATGAAAACATGGTCAATATGGCTCTAATAAAGAAACTGACTCAAATTTAATTGAATCTAAATAAATTTATGAGAACTTTTCAGTGCCTCTACGCACGTGTTTAACTGTCCCGACATTTTTACGAACCATATTTACCATTATTTATATTTTTGAAATTTAATAAGTAATTATATAAATTTATTTATCTTAATAATTAATAAGATTATAAAAATATTTATTTTTTACTTTTTTAATATATACTCCATCCGTCCCAATATTTATAATTCCTTTCTTTTTTGTACGTAGATTAAGAAAAAAATTGTATTTTGTGTGTAAAGTAATATGTGATATGAAATTCGAGGCACTTTTTACTATAAAATTATTTCTTTTTAGATAGTGTTAAATGTACATAATATGTACATACATAATACCCTTGATAATTATAGTATAAAGACCACTCTCAAATTACCTCTAATCCATTTTTGGCACTCATATTATGAAATTGGGATGTTTTTACTTTCCTTTTTTACTCAAATAATTTTGGAAACAAAATGATTAATTTGTATCTTAAAAAATCACCACTATGGAAATATAAATATGTATGAATTATACCATTATATAGATTTTTATACATACATGGATACTTATTAATTTTAATTATCTTAATTTGAATACATTTATATTTTTGTGTATATTATAATATGTTAATTTTGAATTTAAGATATTATTCCAATGTAGATTTATATCATAATTTTTATTTTCATTGGTCATTTTTAATATATTTTGAATTTAATTTATAGTGTAAGATAAATAATACTCCATCCGTCCACTATAAACGTGCATTTAATTCTTTTTCGGTCCGTCCATCAAAAATGTGCACTTTCTTTTTTTAGAAACACCAACTTTACATTTTTACGCTCAACTTATCCACTTATTTACAAAAAAACACTCATGGCCCACCTTTTTACACTCACAATCCATTAATTTATTCATTTATTATCCAAATGATACACCTTTTTATACACATTTACTTTACACTCATTACAATTTTCTTAAAAACCGTGCCACCAAAAGCGATGCACGTTTTTGGTGGACGGAGGGAGTATCAATTTTATGTATTTTACTTGTTATAACATTAATTGTGTATCAAGTGACGACGATGAAATCAGATTCCATAAATTTATGGATGATGTGAATGTGTGAAGAAAAGAATATGAAATTAAATATATTATTTAATCAATAAATAAAACAATTATCCCTTCCTTGATTGGAATTATTATTATTCAAAAATGAACTCATTATCCCTAATGTTAACATACACTAGTATTAATCATCCTTTGACAGTGTAGAAATATTAACATTGTGTTATGTTGAATCTATGTAATATTAACGTAATATTAAATATTGAACTAATGAGATCTTATATGTTGTTTTTCACTAAATTATAGAATAAAAAAAATAAAAGTAACGACATTAGTTAAATATATTTATGGAACAAAAATGCTTAGTTATTATGGAAAGAATATAGAATTGGAAATTTGCTAAACTATTCCTAATTTCAAGGTTAAGGGTACTAAAGTGAAATCATACTTTACTCAATCTGCATTTATGATGTCTTAATTACTAATCATGCAAAATTACTAATCTATCCTATTATATGTATACATATTATGTACAAATAGCATTTCTCTTCTTTTTTTACTTAAAAAAACGAACCAATCGGAGGGAGCATAATTTAACAACTGAAAATACTTTAAAAAAGATGGATATAACATAACGAACATCATTTAATGTCGGAAAAAATACACGTGTTAGCAAATCTACAGATAATCTGGTTCGATTTTCTTACCTGGAATGATTTGACAGCTAAAACTCTATTTCTAAGTGTTGTTTTATGTGAGGGCGAAATAACTACAATAAGTCCGAAACTCAAAAAACTCCATTGCTTCTCTCTTTTTTCCTCTAATTTCTATTTTCCTCTTGAATTTCTTGTCGAATTAATTTTGTTTGGACACAAACAGTATAAAACAATAAATTATTTGTCTGAAGACGAAGAGGTTTATGCATCAAAAATCGAGGCAATCTAAAAGAGTAGCTGTAGGTGGCACGTAAAAGATTCGAAAGATTGCATTAGCAAAAATGCATGCACC
This sequence comes from Salvia rosmarinus, assembly GCA_036937905.1. NCBI lineage: Eukaryota > Viridiplantae > Streptophyta > Magnoliopsida > Lamiales > Lamiaceae > Salvia > Salvia rosmarinus. The sequence continues at coordinate 94,277,779 of CM072813.1, forward strand.
ATTTGTCTTTATTCAATATTTACCCATGGTCAAAAAACCCAAAAATAAAAATAAGAAGATTAATACCATTTCAATTTCTTATAGGCTGATCAATAACTGCGCGGTCAAAATATGAAAATTTTCAATTTGTTTTGCTACTTTTTACAAATTTGTATTTTAAGTGTATTATATATAGATAGGCACGAATAATTTTTCTTGATTTTACTCATGTAGCTATTGTATCGACAAATAATACGTCATATTTCGTTTTAAATATTCATACTATCATGTTAACGTTCATGAACAAATAAATACAAACCAAAGACCCGATCTAGACATACCTAGCTTTAGATAGTACGTTTATATATTTAAATCCAATTTGTAAATTTATTAAGAGTAAAGATTTGTAGATGCCACTAAATAACCACAATCACATCTCACTCGGCCACACAATTTTTTTTATAACAAATCATTCATATATCTATTCAACTAGCCCTCATCAAGCCCCCTTTTTGCCAAAAGTAAAAAGGAACAAATAAAGATTGTTCCTTTCCCTCAAAAATCCAGTTCAATATATCCAAGTCAAAAATTACACGATTGAAGACCGCATAATGGGTCAAAATCTGTCTAAACATGAGACTTCCCTTATTAACATACGAGGCCTACCCGACTCATTTATTTCACACATCCAACCATATGCTATATATCTTACTATTGTTTTTATTTCATTTGCAATGATTGGTTAACAAATGGGAAATAATAAATATTTAGTTATCTAGTTCAATTAATTATAAGAAGACAATATTCTCCACAAAAATTTATAAAAGACAATTCATAATCAAATAATTTCATAACTAATTAAATTGATTAAGATAACCACAATATTAATTCACACTAAGTTTTCTCGCAAAATTGCAAGTATAATCTCGAATCATGTTTTCTCATTACAGTAATAACGTTCTAAATTCTATACTCTAATTAAGGGGTGTTTAATTTTGACTATTAGCCTAAATAGATTTTAAAAACCGTATAGATTAATCCATTGTTTATTTTAATAATTTGGAACCTTAAAATATCCCAACATTTGAACTAATTTAGTTATATTAATATCCCATTGAAAAAATAAGATTGAAAAAATCCTAATAATAATAATAATAAAAATACTCAATCATATATTATATCAATTATGAAAAGTAACCTAACTCTCTAACTGCAAGATTGGAGGATGCTGTTATTTAATGTTGGCCCAAATTATAGACCCAGCCCAAATATCTCCCTAACCCTTTTTTTAAACCTAATCTCACCTCTCTACCTCTATATATTAAAAGAGGACACGCCCATTTTTCTTGGGATAAGAGAAACAACAACAAGCATCAACAGAATACATAAGCCTCTTGCTTCCCCTTCTTGTGCTAGAGCCTGAGAGCCTACAGAGAGAAAGAGAGAGATATAGATAGACTTTGTGCTGCTCGTGAACGCCTGTGAGAGTGCATCCGAGAGAGCATGTCTGTGAGGGAGGAGTGGCTGCGATTACCGAGCCGACGAGATAGCCACTCCCTTTGGTGGAGTCACGGTTGTGTGTGTGTGTCAAAGGAGGAGCCGCACCTGAGCCGAATTGGTATCTCTATTTTCTTTCTTCCTTCCTTGTTGTGTGCAGGTGTCGAGAAAGTTGTCAGGAACGACGTTGAGTTGTTGCCGGGGTTGACGGAGGTGCTTTCCGGGAGCGCGTTGACGACGACGAGGCTGTCCGGATTCACAACAGTGGTATCAGAGCCAAGGTTCTTCCTCGTCGTAGTTGGTAAGTCGGGATCCTGGTCTTAGGATCGCACTCGGGTAAAGCGGCTAGAGCCTCTCAGTTTTAAAATTCTAGAAAACTACTGATTGGCGCGATATAGGATTGGGTTTTGTTTCTGTTTACCAACGTGTCTATCGTTTGTTAGCTGTGTGATTAAATCGAAAATCTTATTTGCCTTGAGAATATTTTTGCGCTCTGATTTGTATTTCGCTGCAGTAAGGCTGATAAATTTTTCTTGATTTATTGTGTGGCATTATGTCTTCTTTAGCGAATTATGGTTTGATACCTTTTGATGGTAAGATGGACTTTTGTTTTTGGCATCAGAAAATGGAATGTATTTTAATTCAACAAGGTGTTTATCAAGTTATTGATGATTTTTATGATAATGAAATTGATGAGAAAAGAAATTTCAAATGAATCGTTTTGCTTTGTCTGCTATTATCCTGAATTTATCTGAGTGTGTTCTTAGAAAAGTAGGAAGGATGACTTCTGCTAAAGATTTGTGGTCAAAACTTGAAGAGTTGTATATTGAAACGTCTTTGCCTTCTAAAATGTTTCTGATTGAAAGATTCTTTCGTTTTAAACTTGACATGTCTAAAGGTGTTAATGAAAATGTGGATGAGTTCACTAAGTTAGTTCAAGACATAAAATTGACTGGAGATAAATATATTGATGATTATGCTCCGCTTGTGCTTTTAAATGTTATTCCTGATTCTTACAGTGATGTTAAATCTGCTATTAAGTATGGTAGAGACAATGTGACGTTTGACACTGTTGTGAGTGCTTTAAAAAATAAGGAATTAGATTTAAAACTTGATAACGATGCTCAAGAACTGGATAAAGTCATGCGTGCTAGGGGTGAAAAAAGGTTTCATGATAAGAGGAAGTCAAAACTTAGATTTAAACCTAGGAAGTGCTATGGTTGTGGTGAAACGAGTCACTATATCAAGGATTGTCCTAAGAAAAATCAACATGTTGATCAGGCTAATGTGGTTATTAATGAAGAAACCACGAGTGATTTGTTCTAAGGTGGAGTATGTGGTTAATCTTTAAGTTTAGGGTGCATGAGCCTAGTAGTTTGTTTCCTTATGTGTTTCTATTGTTGCTCTGTTTGAGGTGGAGCTTCGTCCCTTGCTTTATGCTCGTTTTGTTTTTTCTTGTTCTTTGTGAACATACCTTTGTGGTTAATTCTATGTGGCTTTGTGGATTGGTGACTTTGTGCCAACTTCGTGTCTTCGTGATGGCTTAGTGACTTTGTGATATGCTTTGTGTTTTATGATCTGTGTGATCTATGCTAGCTTAGTGATAGCAATATTTGTGATATATCATCTGTGTGATGGTTGTGATGATCTTTATGGTTGCTTTGTGGTCAACTAGCTTTGTGTTAGTTAGCTTTGTGATGTTTCTTCGTGAGCTTCTAATTGTGTATTAGTTGTCTTTAGGCTTTGTGATTGCTTTGTGAGCTTCTAATTGAGTGTTAGATATCTTTGTGCTTTGTGGATATTTTTTCTGTGTGTCTTTTTTTTAGGTATGAACACGATTAATTTACCCTTGGTTGATCTTTGTGATCATATATAGTCTGTGTGTCTTTACGTCTTGTTCCTTGCTCTATCTGTGTGATTTTGCAGGGGACACTCGGTGATGATGATTGTGCGGTTTGTTCTCCGATGCACACAGCAACACGGTTGGGCCAAAGGTGGAGATTGTTATTTAATGTTGGCCCAAATTGTAGACCCAGTCCAAATATCTCCCTAACCTTTTTTTCTTAAACCTAATCTCACCTCTCTACCTCTATATATTAAAAAAGGACACGCCCATTTTTCTTGGGACAAGAGAAACAACAGCAAGTAGCAACAGAATACATACGCCTCTTGCTTCCCCTTCTTGTGCTAGAGCCTGAGAGCCTGCAGAGAGAGAGAGAGAAATAGATAGACTTTGTGCTGCTCGTGAACGCCTGTGAGAGTGCATCCAAGAGAGCACGTCTGTCGGGAGGAGTGGCTGCGATTGCCGAGCCGACGAGATAGCCACTCCCTTTGGTGGAGCCACGGTTGTGTGTGTGCGTCAAAGGAGGAGCCGCACCTGAACCGAATTGGTATCTCTATTTTCTTTCTTCCTTCCTTGTTGTGTGCAGGTGTCGAGAAAGCTGCCAGGAACGACGTTGAGTTGTTGCCGGGGTCGACGGAGGTGCTGTCCGGCAACGCGTTGATGACGACGAGGCTGTCCGGATTCACAATAGATGCTCTCACCAAATTGCAATGGGGAATCAATATTAAAAAAGAATATAAGAAAAAAACTTTGTTGAAAATATTACTACACGTATACATACACTCCACCTTGTGGCTCCAGTTCAAACGAGTCACTCACTCCCAACTTTACCCAATTGCATATTCGCCAACTGGCCCAACTCACCCCCACCCCCACCCCCACGCCCACCCCCACAAAGCTCTATAAATAAGAAGCCTGCATGCAAGCAAATTACTACCATCCACATTTCACAGCCTTATATTTGTGCATAGATTTTTGAGGCCAGACATTATATTTTTGGTGTGTGTGATCATCAAATTAATTAATTAAGTTTAATGGCGTCGAGTTCACTAAGCTCACACCGGTCCGGTTCGTGGACGCAGCAGGAGAACAAGCTGTTCGAGAAGGCGCTGGCCCGGTTCGACACCGACGCTCCCGACAGGTGGCAGAACGTGGCCCGTGCCGTCGGCAGCGGCAAGTCCGCGGAGGAGGTGAAGCGCCACTACGAGATTCTCATCGAGGATCTCCGCCGCATCGAATCCGGCTACGTCCCCATTCCCAAGTATAAGAAAACCTCCGTTGAAGAAGAGAAAAGGTGTTATTTTCATTTTCATTTATTACGACATATATTAAATGTTTTTGTTTTTTTATAAAAAAAGAAATTAATTCTGGCCAGATCTTTTGGGATGTCTGGTTCTTATTTTCTTTACATGCGGTGCATGCAACGGTATGATAATATATGTCGTTGTTGTGTAATATATTATACCAAAAGTGAGAGAATCAACCTTAGATATTTTCCTTCCGTTTTTAAATGTGTCCAATTTGAATATCCATGTTTTGTTTATGGATACATGCGTCATAACTCATAAGTACACTAACTATAAATTATATTAAAGATAAAAAGTGATAATTTAATTTGTGAATGTTCATATACTTATTTTTTCTTCTTCTTAAAAATATGTTTTTATGTTAACATGAGATGTAAGCATCATTTGATTGTAACAACTAATATTTATTTTTTGTTGTATTTTGGCAGGCTTCTCAATCTTCTAAAGATGTGAGGGTGCACGTGCATTATTATCAGCTTTTGCGATTAATGTAGGATGATGATTAACGCAGAAATTGCGTTTTTCTTCTTTAATTTGCCTTTAAGTATTATAAATTGACAGCAAGCATGCTTTTTAATTGTAATTTTCACGCATCTCGAATAATATAGTACGGCTCTCCTTATGATGGATTTGTTTGTCTTGCTTTTTTATACAAACAGTTGTACGAATGTCTGCTGAATCACTGCTCTAAATGATGATAGTAATTAGTAATACTACAAAAAGTTATAAATATATGGTAACGTTATGTGTCAAAACACGTGTACTAGACTTAATTGGAGTTAGGATCTCTCGATATCATCGTAATATCGTCAACACTTATATTATATATATTGGCAAAAATAAAACCAAACTAAATATTATGTGCCATATAGAGTGAAATATTGTCAATATTCTAAAATAGTAAATCATAACGGATGTAAAATAGATAATTGATAATAATAATAAGTTATGCAAAAAAAAATTCTTTTGTTTCATTAAAAAATATGTGAAATATTAAAAATTCAATTGACACGCCAAAGAAAAATTCAGACAAGAGGCTAATGTGTTATTGCTTGCCAATTTTTTTATTTTATTTTTGGTCAATTTAATACAGAAATTTTAAAGGCTGTGTCACGGTGGACTCGAATCCGAGACCTTTGACCTCAAGCATTAACCACTCTACCATTAGGCCAACACTTGTCAATGTGCCCTACTAAAAAGAAGAAAAGAAGAAGATTGGCAATAATGATTATATCGGTTTATTTTCTGTGTTGGTCATTCCCTACCATCTTGTACTAGGAAAAAGTTCTCTCAATGTTTTGCCGTCCATACCGAATAAAGCATTAACATGATCAAACTTATGACTTTTCAATCAACAAATCGTCGCTCTACTATCAGCTAGCTCAATCAACGACATAATCAATATTTATGATGACTTAAACAATTAGTGCTCACTTATTTTGTTTAGGCATCAATTTAAATTTTAAACTATCATTGGAGGGAAAAGAACGTTTAGGCATCATTTAAATTTAATTGAATAATCCGATTCGCAACTTCAAGAAATTGCTGAAATTGTTAAATTATAGTAATATGTTTTGGTTGTTTTGAGTTTGGATTCCAAATTGGGTCTGGGCCTGCTGAAATTTATGCTTCAAATACATGAATTGCTTCTTCACAAAAAAAAATTTGATAAATTTTGGCCCACTTCTTACATATACACTTTTTCACTTCTTGCATCTCATTGGCTGTCAATTTTTATAAAATATTTAACAAAGCAAGTTCTAAAGGTGTTAATTATTGTTATTTCACAGTAAAGTGACTTTTAAGATTAACTGCAAGTTATGATTTCAAAAAAAAATCAATTTTGAGCTCATAAACTTTTTCAGTGAAACGTGCCAATGAGATAATATATTAAATAACAGAGTTAAAAAAGAAAACCCATGTGATTTTTGAGCTCATAAACTTTTTCGTTCGAAGAAAATTATTAGCTTCCTCAATAAATCTTATAGGTTTTTCTCTAAGAAAAGATTTAGATGTCGTCATAGTGATAGACTCTTTGATTAAATTTATAGTTATGGATGTTAATTGGACCAATCCTATCAAGTTCCGACTAATTTTAATTCAAGTTATTCAGACAAAAAACATTTTGTGCTACAAATCTTCGACCCTAATTCTATTTTCCGTTTATTTATTCCCGTCAGTTTTCGGCTGCATCGACGTGCCTATATTTAGTTGTTTTAAAAGCTACGTGGGCGTATAAAACTAGAATTTTGAATATAAAATATATATTAGAACATGCCATTTTTTATGAGAAAAATAAAATAAATTGAATCTCTTTTTCTCAATAACCTCATTTTTTTTTGTCAAATCAACTAACTCTTAATTAATTGAACTAAACTCGTGGGGACAAAAGCCCATTTCATGTACGACTATATCAGGGAACACCATAGAAAGAGAACACAATATTTTTAATGAAAAAAAATGTACTTTGAAATGGATATATATATATATATATATATATAGGAGATGTATCAGGTAAGAATGGATAATTTGGTAGGAAATGAGAATAAATCTGGGCATTTGATTCACTGGATCAATGGTTGAGATTTAATTTCGGTTGTGCTATAGTTTTGTGTGTGTGTGCTACGCGGATTATTGTGCAAAGACTAGAACCCTTCATGTCTTCTGTTACTGATGAAAGATGTCTTAAACTAATATATTTAGCACATGTACTACTGAATAGATGAAATATGTGCTAAACTAGTATGTAATATATAGTAATTCGGATTGTCTACACAAATATGAAAAATATGCTAGATTTACATATATATTTCTATTTCCTACATTTATTTTCATTCTCACAGGGACCATTATATATATATATATATATATATATATATATATATATATATGGAGTTGATCAAATGAGAACTACATCTTTTTAGAACTTGAGAACTATGCATAAAACATGTAAAGATGATGTATAGAACAGTATAAAGTTGTGCACAACGAAAACTTTCTAAAATTATTTTGTTGTGCAACATTTTTAGAATGTTTTCGATATGCACAACTTTATAGATGTTATTCATCCGTCCGTGCATAGTTCTCAAGTTCTCAAAAAGATGAGCTCACTAGATCCATATATATATATATATATATATATATATATATATATATATATATTCAGCTTTTAATCTACTGTGCATCTATAGGTAATAATTATGGTTTCTACTCAACTAATCGTCGAATAAGATTGCTTTCACCTTAATTCATCACTTTATACAATACTAGTTGTATATTTACACGTGGGATTGTGTGTCAAATCAGAAACTTGATTCAAGATTTTTGATTCGTCTGATATTCTTTTGAAAATTGTTAAAAGGTCAAGATTTTTCTTGCATATTTGGAAGGTTATAGAATTTTCACAAACGCGCCAGATGTTAGGAAAGAAGTTGATGATAACACAAAAATGTAGTGTATTCCTGCTCTCTTAAGTATACATAATTATACTATATAAATTATTGGGTTAATTGCATCTAAAGTATAAATTTTGACAAAAACTTGGGTGAGCTTCGCCTCACCGTGTGTTCATCCTTGTTTTTTGTTAAAATGATTATATATTAATTATGGTGAGTAAGGATAATTAGATTTTATTAATGTATAATTAAATTTATTAATTTTTAATTTAAAATTAGAATTTATTAATTCATAATTATGGTTTATTAATTCATAATTAGTATTTATTAATTCATAAGTAGGGTTTATTAATTCATATTAATTCAAAGTTAGGGTTTATTAATTCACAATTAGGGTTTATTATTCAAAATTAGGGTTTATTATTTTCAATTAGGGTTTATTAATTCAAAATTAGGGTTTATTAATTCCAAATAGAGTTTATTAATTCAAAATTAGGGTTTATTATTTTCAAGTAGGGTTTATTAATTCAAAATTAGGGTTTATTATTTTCAAGTAGAGTTTAATAATTCAAAATTAGAGTTTATGAATTCAAAGTTAGGGTTTATTAATTCACAATTGGGGTTTATTATTTCACAATTAGAGTTTATTAATTCAAAATTAAGATATATTAATTCAAAATTATTATTTATTAATTTACAATTAAATTTTATTAAACTAATTAATTTTAATTAGAATTAAATAATTAATTAATTAAGATTAATTAATTAATAAGTAATTAGTTAAGATTAAGTAATTAATTAATTAATTAATTAATTAATAGGAGGTCTCACCGTGCGCATGCACGTGAGACCATCCCTAAATTTTAGGCCAATTTACAATTGCTACTAGGGGTGGCTAATTGGGTCGGGTCGGGTACCCTACTCAGAAAAATCGGCACCACCCCGATTTTACAGCAAAACTAAAACCCGATCCCGACCCGATTTTTTTAATCGGGTATCCGAATACCCGAGTCGGGTATTCGGATACCCTAATTACCGTTTATTAATAAAATTAACCTTTCAATATATAAAGTGACAAATTGGTCTCTTGGTTTGGTATTGGACTCACATTGTTCAATCGTTAGGTCTTGAGATCGATTCCCTTGGCGCATGAGTCTCTATTTTTTTATTAAAGGTCGCGCATGATTCTCTCTCTCTCATATATATATATATATATATATATATATATATATATATATATATAGAATAGATAATTGTGTGAGAAATAAGAATGATTTTCGACTTTTAATTTAAGAAATCTATGGTCTAGATTAGATAATGAAATGTTGTAAACTTTCATTACGTGTGATATGATTTAAGCTTAAATCGATTTTAATAAGGATAAGTTTGTCATTTAAGATAATATAAAAAAGGTAGTTACTACAATTAAGGGATTAGGTAGTTAAGGAGTTTGATATGGTATTTTTTTATTTTTCGCTCAAAATCTGACTTATTATTCTCATTCCCTTTTGCGTTTGATACACATATCACAAATCAAATCAGAAGATAATGGAAGACATAGGTATGACATTGAATTTTTCGTGTATTTTTTTATGGTTTTCGCATAAACACAGAGATTTATTATGTAGCATATGAAACTGAATTGTGTAGCTCCCTGTGTACTATAATGTTGCACATTATATATCTGTTAACAGATTCATATGACAGTTTATATTAACTTGTTTTTAATATTGAATTTTTTCGTTTATTTGTTTTATGGTATTTTTTTATTTTTCGCACAAAATATGAGTTATTATTCTCGTTCCCTTTTGCGTTTGATACACATATCACAAATCAAATCAGAAGATAATGGAAGACATAGGTATGACATTGAATTTTTCGTTTGTTTGTTTTATGGTTTTCGCATAAACACAGAGATTTATCATGTAGCATATGAAACTGAATTGTGTAGCTTCGTGTGTACTATAATGTTGCACATTATATATTGTTAACAGTTTCATATGACAGTTTATATTAACTTGTTTTTTAATTGATTCATTTGTATATTATTTCAGATGTAACAGATTATCAACCGCATATGGGTGAAGTTCATATGACAAATGAGTGTAATGGTATGTTTTTGTTTGTATATAATCTGTGTTACATTGTTTTTTTATAGTAATCTAATAGGGTATAATTCTTTGATAATTATGTCAAATGTACTATTTGGAGTAATTTAATTAAGCCGAAAGATATGGTGTACATTTCACATAGACTTGGAGTCGTTGATTTTATGGTTAATAATATAGTTTATTTTATATATAAAATCGTGAAGTTCATATTACAGATTATCAACAGAATGTGGATGAAGTTCAAATTCCAAATAATTCTAATTGTATGTTTATTTTGTTATTCATAATGTTGCTCAATTACATTTTCATTAATTATGGGATATTTTAGTATGTTGTTCTTAATTCCATCTTTGAATTAGTGATATTTTGAAACAGTGATCTTAACTCGATCTTTGAAACATTTATCTTTATATGTATGATATATCCAATAGAAACACGGATTAGAATAGTTATAAGAACTAAGGTTCGTGCCTCAAATTTACAATAATATGATATGAATAACATAAAATATGATATTCAAGACGGTCCATTTTTTTCGGCACAGTTATTTAGGGGAATAGTATTGTAATACCCCGTAATATTTAAAATCGTGGTTAACGAGAAATTTAACCCGGCTTGTTATAAATCTTTTTTTTTATATAAACGAGAAGATTAATTTATTAACGATCGAGCAATAACGTAATATTGTCGCATTCGATAAATCGGATTACGCATGTGTGGGACAATCACCGATTCCCGTTCGAACAAAGCAAGTGAAAAGTCATGATCGTACTTATTCACGATATCTAAAACTACCGAAAATAGAAAGTTGACCTTATACCTTGTTTTTAACTTCTATCACTTTCCTATCTCTCATGTACCTCCTCAATCTCTGCAAACAGATTGAGGACCTGCAACATGAGACGATCTCCCTCGCACCCTCTGCAAACAAGCATCCGAACCTATTAATTCTTACACTATCATCCTCCTATCCCAAAACCCCATTCATCGCTCGACTCACCACAAACCCTCCTCAAACTTCTCATTTTTTAAAACTTCCCAACACAAGCAAGAGGAACAGAGAAACAAGAAAAAAAAGGGTAACCATTTCGGTTCCTAGCTAAACGTTTTTGATGATCAACAACCAACTTCCATTTCTTTTGTTCATATGAGATCGCCTTGAGGCCATTGTTCGATTGAAAATGAAACCCAACAAAAATCTGCATCAAGGTATTTATTTCAATCATCTCACCATTTATATATACTACGTATTGATACAAGAAAATTTAGAAAGAAACATATTTCAATCCAAGATGTATTAAACGAGGGATGAACAAAATCCAACCGGAAAATTTAAAATATTGAACGACTATGCACCCCACGAACTACCCTTTTCTCGTCCTTCCACGGGATGGCGAGAACGCGGTGGCGTGGCGGCAAAGAGAGGAGACGAGCTCGAGCGGGAAGAGGCGGCGAAGGCGGGCGAGGGTCCTCCTTCCGCGCCACACGACGCTGCGGTGGTCGCAAGGAGAGAGATGTGCGCGGCGTTGGCGGTGCGATCCCGGCGACGACGCTGCGGGCGGCAGACGGACGGCGATGTCGTGGCGCCGAGAAGAGAGCGCCATGGCGAGTCGTGTGTTGAGTGAGAGAGTTGAGCCGAGAGGAGAGAGATATGGGTGACGGCGGCGATGCTGCGGAATAGAGTAGACGACTCGGATCCGAGTCGCGGCGGGCGGCGATCTCGTCGGAGACGACGATATGCGCGCGAGATGAAGGAGGAGATGGTGGTCTGCTGTAGCATGATGGGTGAGCGAGGGAGCGCGGTGGTGAGCGGAGAAGGCACGGTCATGCGGGGCGGCGAAGCACGCCGACCGGCGACATGGCCGGCCGGAGAGGCGACGGCGGTCGTGAACGTGTGAGTGAGAAGAGGCGAGAGAGAGATCAAAATGGAGGCTGCGCATAGTAGCGATAATTAGGGATAGGTTTTCATTTTTTTTGTTGGGCTAATTCTCATTGGGCTGAAAATTAAATTATTGGGCTTGAGATATGGACCATGTTTATTAATTGTGTTTGGACCTTAAGTCATTGGGCTGGGAATTTAGTTGGGCTCAGTTTAAGGTTTAATTCCATGGACTTTATTTATGTTTAATTAAAATGATATGAGCTCTTGAATTAAATTAATAATGGGTCTTAGAATTTAAAATGAAAGATGGGCCTTTGGAATTAAATTGACATGGACTTCAATTAATTTGAAGATGGACTTATATGTATTTAAATGTTGGGCTAAGAATTGAATTTGGTAATGGACTTGAACTATTCATCTATGATCCATTAAAATTAAATTAAGGATTTAATAAATTCTATATTAATTACATATGAGATTTAATTTTAGTAATTAAATTTTGGGATTTATTCTTAATTAATTAAATAATAATCTAAATATCAATTAGTTAGAGTGAATTAATTAAATTTATTAGATTGAATAAAGTCTAATTTTTAGAAATTGAATAACATAATTAATTAATTATGTTAAAGAATAATTTGAGAATTTTTCTTTTGAAGTGATTTACTTATATAATGAGATAGACCTTATGTATTTTGTTACTAAGAGGTGATGAGAAATAAATCATAATTAGTGGATATCTAAGATTAATTAAATTAATTTGATTGATTAATCAAATATTATTGGGCTTTTAAATTTATCCATTTAATTAATATGTAATTATGGATCTACTTAATTAAATTGGATAATTAATTAAGTAATGAGTTGATTATGTCAAATAGATGCTTGAGGAAATATTATTTAATCAACTCTAAATTATAGATCGATTGATAGAAGATGATTGATTTATAAGAAACCTTTATTGATAGTATACTATAGATATGGGTATCTATATTAGAATATGTGAAACGTGTGGGACGAGAAACGCGGCGAATAAATTTTAGCAATGAATGAGGATTTAGAACTCGAAAACGTTGATACGCGTTAACAAACGACGAATATTAGTTATGAACTTAAGATTCATAAATTATACGAAACGACGTGGAGAAACATCGTTGGAAGGGAAGAATGCAACGTCGAAGTGTCATCTATCGTTATGACGAGACCAATCGAATAGACGAAAAATAAATGTTAATTAAGTCATATCGATGACGAAAAGCCTAAAACCCAAAGACTTAAAAGATATCGCATTGTCGAATCTTAATGATGCTTCTCGAAAGAAGCGAATGATATACTAAATTATATTTCTTACATTGATAAGGTCCAGCGTGGACGTAAACGAAAACAACAGAGGATCGCTGGCACGTACTCCAAGAAGCACAATTCTTGAGGTGGGCTTTTCTTGAAACAAAATGATTATGCATAACTCAAAGCATGATTTACAAAAGCTTTATGAAATATTATCGTATGAACTGTTATTGACTGCCAAATATTTATGTTTTGTTGTGTCCATATCGAGGTTGATTTGTCCAAATGTGGGACGAGAATTGATTGGTATATGTGAACGAGTTGGTCCACCAACGTTAAAAAGGGTAACGATCGGATCGACTTAGTTGAGGACTAACTCGGATTGTGTACACGCAGATTGTGTGTTAAGGTTAGCTACCTCGACGGTCACGGCGACTATGTGTAGGTGGCCACCTCCATAGTGCGAATGAATGAACGAATGAATGATGAATGAATTACCGATATGGAACAACGTGGATGAAATAGTCCGTAGGACACTTTTGGAAAACGATAAAATGTTTGATAGGCATGGGTCTTTCCAACTAAAACCCCATGTGCTATTGCGGCGCTTCAATAACTTTTATAAGGAAAATATTTTCGAACGAGTCCACCGAGTACTTTTGTACTTAGCCCCGCATATTCGTTTTGATGTGCGGGTTGAGCAAGGATTGATGATGGGTGCGAGGTGGTGCAAAGTGGTAGTGGTTTTGTTGCTTTAATTGAAGGATTTCTAGAACCTTGAGCATGCATCATCATATGTATGTTCACACGCTTATTTGCCGCCAAACTCGATGTTTTGTTGGTATCATTGATTATGACCGCTATCATATCGTATTGAACCGGAGGTCGTACTGCCCTCGAAGTCGCCCTGATTGGGTTAGACTTGAACATAGAACCTTTTGGCAAGTCTTTCGGTGACTTGAGTTTGTCCGATACAACAGATCCCTTTAGTCTGCGCATTTATTCACAATTTATTGGTTAATCGTATTGGTTTAAAATATATATATCCGCTGCATTTATCATACCGTTGACGATCCATGTGATCCGTACTTTCTTTGGAAGTCGGTCGTCATAAAGTGGTATCGAGCATTTGTTCGCTCTGAACCCTGAAACCCTTTCCTTGAATCATAAGTTGAAAGTTGTCTTGAAACTGTTAGTATTTGACTCTTTCATTGAATCCTAAGTTGAAAGTTGAGTCTTGAAACTCTTGGTATTTGATTGCCTTTCCTTGGATATTAAATTGAAAGTTGAGACTAGAAATTATTTGTGTTTGACTACCACTGCACTGCACCCCATCATCGTCCTGCTCAACGAGGGAGAAGGTAACTATTCCAACTGAAAGTTGTTTTGAAATGATGAAAGTTTATGAAATATGAAATGGACTTATAAAAGTCGCATTGTGTTGAAATATGTTTGAAAGGAGAAAAGTCTCGAAATTTCAAATGGAGTTGTTGTTTCCAGGGATTTTGAAAAAAATGAATGATTGACATTGGAAAGTTATTTTGAAAATAACTGATTGTTAAGTTGAAAAGAGTTGAGAACTTTGGATGATTGATAAAGGAATGATATGAGAATATCTGTATATTGCATATATGTTATGAGTTGTGTTTACTTCTATATGCAAAGCATGCTAGAAGCATAATGTAGATGAGTATGTTTCCCATGAGAACATAGATTCTTAAGACGCATGATCCATTTGCGCCGAACTTAGTATGAGAACATAAGGTATCCCCGATTGAACGGAATACTAAGAAAGAACGAGAACATAGAAATTATAAGAATCTCAATCCGAACGGATTTGATGATGAGAATGCAACAACTCTACGATGACCACATAGCCCTTACCCGAAGGCTAGACATTGAATGTCTGTTCTATCCTAAGAGACCATACAGTCTCTTTCCGAATACCAAACTACGAAAATAGTTTCATAAGAACTTAGGAATATAGGATATAAGATTGTGGTTTGAACGATTTTACGACTAGGAGTCCTTTATCCTGTAGAGCCATACCCGAAGAGATTGTACGTTCCTACCATTCCTACCATATCAAGAAGACGACGTCGGTGAGTTCTTAGCTCACTTCGAGCATCACTAGGCTGTTGTACATGGACGTGGTACATCATACTACGATGGCGTACTTCAACTGGTTGCGAGACTGCCATCCGATTAGCAAGGATATGCCCGTGAGATATCGACAGATTTCATCTATCGACGCTGAGAGAGCTTCGATCTTGAGGTAGACTTACCCCGTTCTGTCAACCACCTGAAATACGTATTCATGGTATACGAAGCTACACCTTGCGGACCGTATCTCCCTGAGCGAGAATATACCTAGCGTGATGAGAATCCTGAGTGGTACCATCCGGAGATGCCTTGTTTAGCATCTAATGGATCTGCATTCTTACCTGGCTATGACAGGAACATATTCGAGGCTGGATCCTTTCGTCCTTGACAACTCACTTTTCTGGTCCTACCACCAGTAGGATTCCATCCCCGTCATTGCTTGCCCAGACCATCGTCGTCGATCATTCCATGCCAGCACTCACCTTTACCTATCGGCGTTTCCCCAGTTTAACCGTCGCCAATCGTACGGACCCATGTACCACGATACTGTAGAGATTGACGAATCGCGTGGCCTAACCGTATGCGTTGTGAGAGAAGCTTGTGCCATCTTGCCGCTTCTCAAATTCCAACGATGCCTATAAGGAGATCATGGCTGAGGTCCACCGAGACCTAATTGCTATGAAAGAAGCTAGAATTATTTGAATTCGAGAAGCCGTGAGTCCCACATTCAATGATGAGGTCAAAGAGGAAGTAGGACCCAGAGGAAGATCCTGAGGAGGACCTGTCTGCTGACAATGAGATGGAGGAAATTGATAGTACCCATACTCTCGGTTCTGACTCCAACATGATGAGCTCTATTTATACCCTGGGCGATTATGGATCTAGTTATTTAAGACTAGAAAGTGTTTTGTTTATATACGATTGCATATTTGGTGATGCATACGAGAACGATGAGTCGTTCTGATACGAACCCTTATTTTGATGACCTCGGTAGTATTTAAATATTTGTACGCATCGTGATTAGGTACGTGGAGGATGCCGATATTAGTTTTGGAGCATCATACTCCGTACTAGCCTCTTTTGGTAAATCTCAAAAACACTGACGAAAATCCTTGTAGAGGCATTCGATTTGATATGATGGTAGCTCATCGAGAGCAATTAGTTTTGATGTCGTATTACATGATGTCGACGATGTGCTAGACTTACGCGTATGGTTATATAATACATACCGCGCTAATACATTTATGATCCTGATGGATGGTATAAGAAGATATTTGATTGCGTATATTTAAGAATAATAGAATGCCGTTGAGAATGAGAAACCACGAGGTTACAGCCGAAAAAGAGGACACCCCTCTACCACCAATACCGGCAAGAAGGATTGAGGAGCTAATCCTTAGATAAAATCCGCCAACCTTCAATGGGACTGGGAATCCCGTAAATGTGGAACTATGGATTCGTGCGCTGTAGCAAACCATCAATTTCCTTCACTGCACCTCTCAAGAACGCTTGTCATGCGTTGCTTTGCAAATGACTGGTGCCGCCGATTTCTGGTGGGAGGTAAAGAGAAAGACCTTATATGAAGAGGGACTAGAAGCTTACACCTGGGAAGAGTTCAAGGAGGAAGTGTACGAGAAGTATATTCCTAAGAGCTACCGTAAGAAGAAAGGACACGAGTTCTGCAATCTACGACAAGGAAAGACCACGGTCACAGGTTACGATCATGCATTCTGCGAGATATCGTGGTATGCGTCTCAACTGGTTTACACTGACGATGAGAAAGCTGAAAAGTTCTGAAATAGACTCCGTGGTACGATCTCGCCAATCAGTCGGAAATTCACGCGAATACGTAGCCCAGAATCAAATGCGAAAACGAACGACAGATAGATATGATGGATAATCCAATACATTGAAGTCGACCTCTAAGAGCCGCAGTTAATATTTGACCTACGACCCAAAGAGCAATTCACCTCAACAACACGGGAGCGATGAATGACACACAAACGAGGGATGGATGCCTCGTCGATAAGTCGATAATTGAAGTTCTTGGCAAACCAGGCTGAACATTGAACTGCTTTGCTCGAGCTCTTGTAATTGGTTCGCTAGGAACATGAACCAAGTCGAGAATCAACGAACTTTAGTTTGCATCACTCTATCAGGAGATCAGAGTGTCGGTCATGTCGTGAGGCCCTTAATAGAGCATTGGACATTGAGGCTACTTTGCCTGAGGATAGGATTGTCCATGTACATCCACCGAATCGCCAAGGAGATCGTGGAAAAAGAAAATGGGAAGGACCCCACTAAGGGCAAGGATCCAACGCTGGTCGGGCCAACAGGAGGCCCTGACAATGGAATAACATGTCATCTGGGCACGGGTAAGGAAATGGACGCCCTATGGTGCCGCACCTGGCGAGGGAAACCATAAATTCGTAAGGCTCCCTACGTGCCCAAGGTGCCATAGGTGTCACAAGGGGGTGTGCGCATTCACCAATGAGGATGTTTCAATTGTGACCGGAAGGGTCACTACTCAAGGATCGCCTGGATACGCCAAGGAGGAAACGATCGCCTAACGTGCCCAACCGAGCCTAGCCAATCCGGCTATCCAAGCTTAACCATTCCAAAGAACAAACCCGATCCAAGATTTCCAAATTAATCACGACCATATCAACTACGGCGCAACGACAACAACAATGGCGACGGCCGCAAAGAACGGTACCGCTAACTCCAACAACAACAACAATGGCGACAACCGCGAAAGAACGATAACAACATCCTCAAGAATAAAGAACCGCCCAAAGAATTAGTGCCAACGCCTCAACCGAAAAGGAATTTCGCAGAGCCGCTTAATGAATCAAGGAAACTTGGCAAGTATGAGAATACTACTCCAATTACCTATTATCCTACTGTTTGATACTGACGCCTCGCATCATTTTATTGTTGAAGCATGCGTAGAGAACTTAGGAGCAGATCCTAAACGCGCTGAACAAATCATGAGAATATCTTCTCCAGTAAGAGGTATAAGAATGGTAACCCACACATGCTCGAACCTAGAACTTGAACTAGGTTTACTTCAGGTCATGACAAATAATCTTCACGTCATACCTATGATAGATGTGGATATAATCCTAGAGATGGATTAGTTAACCGAACATAATGCATCTATCCCTTGCAATGAAAGAATTTTTTTTTTCTTTCCAACATCTCGGAAAGAAACCTATAGACTTTCACGGGATCAGCATGGAAAGAAGAGTCCCAATCATATCCGCGCTATAAGCAAGAACATTGCTGAACAGGACAGATGACCACGTCTATCTCGTCTATCTCGAGGAGGAAGACCAGAATAAGAGAAGGATAAAAGGCGTTTCGATTGTGAGAGAATATTCCAATGATTTTCCAAATGAACTACCTGGATTACCGCCGACTCGACAGATTGAGTCCACAATCGATCTCAAACCGTGTTACGCCTCAGATCGAAAGCCCCATACCGGATGATACCAAGGAACTTGAAGAATTGAAGATCCAACTACAAGAACTCTTGAGTTAAGTTTCATTAGACCCAGTGTATCTCCATGGGGAACACATGTCCTTTTGTGAAGAAAATGATAGTACACTAAGAATGTGCATAGACTATCGAGAGTTAAACAAGATAACTCTAAAGAATAAGTATCCTCGCCCAAATTGATTACCGATTGATCGACAAGGGCAGAGTCTTTGAAGATAGACTTAAAGTCGGATACCGTCAACTAAGGATTTGATCCGAAGATGTACCTAAAACGGCTTCCGTACAAGGTATGGTCATTTCAAAACTCTTCGTTATTCCAATTGGACTTACAAATGCCCCGACAATATTTATGGAGATCACGAATAGGGTATTTTACCCGTACTAGATAAATTTATCTTAGTATTCATAGACGATATCCTAATATATTCCAAGAATAACCAAGACCACGAAGAGCACTTGAGGACTGGTGTGCAAACGTTGAGGCAATAGCAACTCTTCGCCAAGTTTAGCAAGTGTGAGTTTTGGTTAGGCGAAGTGACATTCTTAGGTCACATCGTGTCCGCCGAGGAAATCAAAGTAAACCCCTTGAAAATCGATATAGTTCGAGAATGGGAATCACCAAAGAACCCGAATGAAATTCGGAGCTTCTTAGGACTTGCTGGCTAGTATCGAAGATTTATCGAAGAATTTTCAACGATAGCCCGACCTATGACCCAATTGTTGAGAAAAGGAATCAAGTACACTTGGACCGCCGAGTGTGAGGCTAGTTTCCAGAGATTGAAGGAATTGCTGACAATAGCACTGCATCTCGCAGATGCAAGCGAGATAAGGAGTACACGATCTACACAGACGCTTCGAAGAATGGACTAGGATGTGTTCTGATGCAAGAAGGCAGAGTTATTGCCTATGCTTCAAGGCAGTTACGCCTACACGAATTAAACTATCCTACGCACGACCTAGAATTTGCAGCGGTCTTACATGCCTTAAATATTTGGAGACACCATCTTTATGGAGTTAGATTTAAGATCTATACTGACCATAAAAGCCTGAATTATTTCTTCGAACAGAAAGATCTTAACATAAGGCAACGAAGATGGTTAGAACTGGTAAAAGATTACAACTGTGATATCAATTACCACCCAGGCAATGCTAATGATGTAGCAAATGCCTTGAGTCGCAAATATCACCCCAGTTTGGGATGCCCCTCAGTCACGAGGAGATGCTTATAAATGAATTTCAGAGGATGAACATCGAAATTTTAAAGCCGCCTGAGACGATAGAAGGTTGTATTGCAACGTTGATTGCAATCCCAGATTTAAGAGCTCGAATATTGGAAGCTCAGAAGAAGAGCAATAAGTTGGAGGAAGTACGAGCCAAAATCAAGAATAATGACCACAAGAAATTTAGAATAGCAACATATGATGTTTTGCTATATGATGGGAGAGTGTGTATTTTCTAAAAAAAAAACGAAGGGCTTAAGAGTGAGATCTTGAGAGAAGCCATGAGACGTCTTACACTACACACCCCAAAAGCACCAAAATGTATCGAGATTTCAAAGAGAAAATTTTGGTGGGGTGGAATGAAACGAGCCGTAGCTTCATTCGTAAAACGTTGTTTGACGTGTCAACGAGTGAAAACACTTCACCAACGGCCGTACAGAACCCTACAACCGTTGGACATACCAGAATAGAAATGGAAAGATATAACCATTGATTTTATTACCGGGCTACCCAGATCACTAAAAGAAAATACTGCCAATTGGATTGTCATCGATCGTTTGACCAAGAGCTGGTATTTCTTACAGATTCTAATAATATATGGATTAGGTATATTAATACAAGCGTACGTTCGAGAAATCATAAGGTTGCAAGGAGTTCTAAAGACTATCACATCTGATAAAGATTAAAAATTTACATCCAGATTCTGGATAAGTATAAACAGAGAATTGAGAACTCAATTGCATTTCAGTATCGCGTTTCACCCACAAACGGATAGACAATCTGAGAGGACCATTCAAACGCTTGAAGACATGTTGAGGACTGTTTTCCTGGATAGAGGATGAAATTGGAACAAGTGTTACTACTTGTGGAATTCGAGTACAACCACAGTTATCAAGCAACTTTTTGAATGGCCTCGTACGAAACGCTTTACGGAAAGAAATATCGATCACCACTTTACTGGGATAAAGTGGGAGAAAGAAGAATATTAAGACCTGACTCTATCAGAGAAATGATTGAGACTGTACGATAAATTCGCCAGCGAATCAAAGAAACCTAAGATCGACAGAAGTCATACGCCGACAAACGTCGCATAGACTATATTTTGATGTGAGAAATAAAGTTTTCTTGAAGAGTTTCCTGTTAAAAAGGAATCACGAAATTCAAAAAAAAAAAGGAAGAAAAACTACGACCACGTTTCGTAGGATCCTATGGAATTTTGGAAAGGATATGACAACAACGTACAAATTGGCATTGCCGCCAAGTTTTGGAAACGTGAACAATGTGTTCCACGTTTCACAACTCAACAAGTATATACATGACCCCATACATGCGATACCACCGATATATATTGTCCTCAATGACAATATGAGTCATGTAGAATTGTCTACGAAAATTTTAGACCGACATATCCAAAACAAAAGAACAAGGAAATCTCATTGGTGAAAGTTCTATGAAAGGTATAGACAAGAAGAAGCAAATTGAGAATGAGAATCATTGTGAATGAGAAATACCCGATCTTTTACATGATTAGCAAATTTCGGACAAAATTTATTTTAAGGGGATGGTATGTAATACCGTAATATTTAAAATCGTGGTTAACGAGAAATTTAACCCGCTTGTTATAAATCTTTTTTTATATAAACGAGAAGATTAATTTATTAACGATCGAGCAATAACGTAATATTGTCGCATTCGATAAATCGGATTACGCATGTGGGACAATCACCGATTCCGCTCGAACAAAGCAAGTGAAAAGTCATGATCGTACTTATTCACGATATCTAAAACTACCGAAAATAGAAAGTTGACCTTATACCTTGTTTTTAACTTCTATCACTTTCCTATCTCTCATGTACCTCCTCAATCTCTGCAAAGATTGAGGACCGCAACATGAGATGATCTCCCTCGCACCTCTCCGCAAACAAGCATACCGAACCTATTAATTTTACACTATCATCCTCCTATCCCAAAACCCCATTCACCGCTCGACTCACCACAAACCCCTCCTCAAACTTCTCATTTTTTTAAAACTTCCCAACACAAGCAAGAGGAACAGAGAAACAAGAAAAAAAAAGGTAACCATTTCGGTTCCTAGCTAAACGCTTTTGATGATCAACAACCAACTTCCATTTCTTTTGTTCATATGAGATCGCCTTGTGCCATTGTTCGATTGAAAACGAAACCCAACAAAAATCGCATCAAGGTATTTATTTCAATCATCTCACCATTTATATATACTTACAGATTGATACAAGAAAATTTAGAAAGAAACATATTTCAATCCAAGATGTATTAAACGAGGGATGAACAAAATCCAACCGGAAAATTTAAAATATTGAACGACTATGCACCCCACGAACTACCCTTTTCTCGCCCTTCCACGGGACGGCGAACGGCGGTGGCGTGGCGGCAAAGAGAGGAGACGAGCTCGGCGGGGAAGAGGCGGCGGGCGGCGAGGCGATCCTCCTTCCGCCGCCACACGACGATCGCGGTGGTCGCAAGGAGAGAGATGTGCGGCGGCGTTGGCGGTGCGATCCGGCGACGACGCTGCGGGCGCGAGCGGACGGCGATGTCGTGGCGCCGAGAAGAGAAGCGCCATGGCGAGTCGTGTGTTGAGTGAGAGAGTTGAGCCGAGAGGAGAGGAGATATGGGTGACGGCGGCGATGTCGCTGAATAGAGTAGACGACTCGATCTCGAGTCGCGGCGAGGCGGCGATCTCGTCGGAGACGACGATATGCGCGTATGAAGGAGGAGATGGTGGTCTCGTCAGTAGCATGATGGGTGGCGAGAGGAGGCGCGGTGGTCGAGCGGAGAAGCGCACGGTCGCGGACGGCGGTGCACGCCGACCGGCGACATGGCCGGCGGAGAGGCGACGGCTGGCGTGAACGTGTGAGTGAGTGAGAAGAGAGAGAGAGAGATCAAAATGGGGGCTGCGCATAGTAGCGATAATTAGGGATAGGTTTTCATTTTTTTTGTTGGGCTAATTCTCATCAATGAAAATTAAATTATTGGGCTTGAGATATGGACCATGTTTATTAATTGTGTTTGGACCTTAAGTCATTGGGTGGAATTTAGTTGGGCTCGGTTTAAGGTTTAATTCCATGGACTTTATTTATGTTTAATTAAAATGATATGAGCTCTTGAATTAAATTAATAATGGGTCTTAGAATTTAAAATGAAAGATGGGCCTTTGGAATTAAATTGACATGGACTTCAATTAATTTGAAGATGGACTTATATGTATTTAAATGTTGGGCTAAGAATTGAATTTGGTAATGGACTTGAACTATTCATCTATGATCCATTAAAATTAAATTAAGGATTTAATAAATTTATATTAATTACATATGAGATTTAATTTTAGTAATTAAATTTTGGGATTTATTCTTAATTAATTAAATAATAATCTAAATATCAATTAGTTAGAGTGAATTAATTAAATTTATTAGATTGAATAAAGTCTAATTTTTAGAAATTGAATAACATAATTAATTAATTATGTTAAAGAATAATTTGAGAATTTTTCTTTGAAGTGATTTACTTATATAATGAGATAGACCTTATGTATTTTGTTACTAAGAGGTGATGAGAAATAAATCATAATTAGTGGATATCTAAGATTAATTAAATTAATTTGATTGATTAATCAAACATTATTGGGCTTTTAAATTTATCCATTTAATTAATATGTAATTATGGATCTACTTAATTAAATTGGATAATTAATTAAGTAATGAGTTGATTATGTCAAATAGATGCTTGAGGAAATATTATTTAATCAACTCTAAATTATAGATCGATTGATAGAAGATGATTGATTTATAAGAAACCTTTATTGATAGTATACTATAGATATGGGTATCTATATTAGAATATGTGAAACGTGTGGGACGAGAAACGCGGCGAATAAATTTTAGCAATGAATGAGGATTTAGAACTCGAAAACGTTGATACGCTAACAAACGATTTAATATTAGTTATGAACTTAAGATTCATAAATTATACGAAACGACGTGGAGAAACATCGTTGGAAGGGAAGAATGCAACGTCGAAGTGTCATCATCGTTATGACGAGACCAATCGAATAGACGAAAAATAAATGTTAATTAAGTCATATCGATGACGAAAAGCCTAAAACCCAAAGACTTAAAAGATATCGCATTGTCGATCTTAATGATGCTTCTCGAAAGAAGCGAATGATATACTAAATTATATTTCTTACATTGATAAGGTCCAGCGTGGACGTAAACGAAAACAACAGAGGATCGTGCACGCACTCGAAGCACAATTTTGAGGTGGGCTTTTCAAAACAAAATGATTATGCATAACTCAAAGCATGATTTACAAAAGCTTTATGAAATATTATCGTATGAACTGTTATCGATCGCCAAATATTTATGTTTTGTTGTGTCCATATCTCGAGGTTGATTTGTCCAAATGTGGGACGAGAATTGATTGGTATATGTGAATGAGTTGGTCCACCAACGTTAAAAAGGGTAACGATCGGATCCGACTTAGTTGAGGACTAACTCGGATTGTGTACACGCGTGATCGTGTGTTAAGGTTAGCTACCTCGACGGTCACGGCGACTATGTGTAGTGGCCACCCATAGTGCGAATGAATGAACGAATGAATGATGAATGAATTACCGATATGGAACAACGTGGATGAAATAGTCCGTACGGACACTTTTGGAAAACGATAAAATGTTTGATAGTAATGGGTCTTTCCAACTAAAACCCCATGTGCTATTGCGGGCGCTCAATAACTTTTATAAGGAAAATATTTTCGAACGAGTCCACCGAGTACTTTTGTACTTAGCCCCGCATATTCGCTTTTGATGTGCGGGTTGAGCAAGGATTGATGATGGGTGCGAGGTGGTGCAAAGTGGTAGTGGTTTTGTTGCTTTAATTGAAGGATTTCTAGAACCTTGAGCATGCATCATCATATGTATGTTCACACGCTTATTTGCTTTGCCAAACTCGATGTTTTGTTGGTATCTGCTGATTATGACCGCTATCATATCGTATTGAACCGGAGGTCGTACTGCCCTCGAAGCGCCCGATTGGGTTAGACTTGAACATAGAACCTTTTGGCAAGTCTTTCGTGACTTGAGTTTGTACCGATACAACAGATCCCTTTTAGTCTCAAGATTTATTCACAATTTATTGGTTAATCGTATTGGTTTAAAATATATATATCCATTGCATTTATCATACCAAATGACGATCCATGTGATCCGTATTTCTTTGGAAGTCGGTCGTCACAAGTATAAATTGATTGAATTGATAAAAAGTAGGTAGGTCCCCACAACTTTTGATAATTATTTCATAAAAAGGAAACATGTCATCTAAGGTGGAACGGTAAAAAAAGGAAAACATGTCATCTTAGGTGGGATGAAGGGAGTAATTAAATTTAAATAAATTACATATCATCAATTAATGTTACCCATCAATCGAAAAAAATAAAGGAATCAGATCGATTCCTAGTTAACACATAGGAAAAAGTTTTTATTTGAGCTCTCCCATATATATATATATATATATATATATATATATATATATATATGAGAGGGTTAACGTGAGAACCATTTTTATTGTGAGAACGTGAGAACCAAAAACTGATGAATTCACAGTGAAAGTTGATGAATCCGCTAGGAAAATTACTGAATCCAAAAAATAGAATTTTCGCCTCTCATGAGATTCGAACCCGGGTGAAAAAATCTGAATTTTTGAATTAATTAACTTTCATAACGAATTCATTTGGTTCTTAGTTTTTAGGATAAGAATGGTTCTTATTTGAACCAAACTCTATATATATATATATAGGGAGGTTAACGTGAGAACCATTTTTATCGTGAGAACGAGAACCAAAAATGATGAATTCGACGTGAAATTTAATGAATCTGTTGGGAAAGTTATCGAATCCAAAAAATGAAATTTTGCCTCTCATGGGATTCGAACCCTGGCAAAAATTCAATTTTGGATTCAGAACTTTCCCACAGATTCATTAACTTTCATAACGAATTCATTTTGTTCTTGCTTTTAATTTTAAGAATTCTTTCTCACGTTAAAATTGGTTCTTATTTAAACCTCACTATATATATATATATATATATAACATTAAGTCTGTCATTGTCGTCTCTTTAATGGGCCAGAATGTCGATTCCCAGCTGGAAAGAAAGGTACGGCCCATTTTAAGTTTATCCACAAATTCTACTTTTATATGCTTCTCAACTTTATTTTAATTTTTTAAGTATCAAGTTTTCGACTAATCTGTTATAGCAAACCAAAAGAAAAATATTTTAAAAGCGAATAATTCAAAATCTAATCCATGAATGCAATAAAGTTGCTCCAATAATTTATTATGTTCGAAATTTCTAGGTAGTATGATAATGACAACTAACAAGCTATTTCGTTATTACCGAATTTGTAATAATTTTAGCATTCCTCTACTTTCCTACCATGAAATTTGATATTCGGTTTTTAAAATAAGATTGAAATATTATCCAAAACTGATTAAGATTGAAATAATTAGTGGGTTACAAATTTCAAAATAAGCTTAATAGCTTTGAATTTAGAGATGTTATTTATTATGAATTTCAAATCCATATTGCAATTCCTTCAATGCGAAATACAAACTTAATGTTCTAATTTTGGAGATTAATTGCTTTATTTTATTAAAAGATTTTAATTTTTATTCAACGCTCAAAAACTTATTCTAATTTAATATTTAGGATTTTATAAAAATATTATCTAATGAAATATTTTCAAGAACATAACTAACTCGCCGCTAAGTATTAATTGTTGTTACATCGATACACACAAATCACAATACGTTTCTTAGAAGTAAATATTTTCTATATATTTTTTTCGGTTTTATCCTTGCAATTAATGCACGAAAATTGATTATTGTTGAATTTTTTGTTATTTCGAAATATATTATTAGATGCATTCCAATCAAATGAAGATATCATATTTTTAAAGGACAAAATGAAAAATTATTTGGACCAAAAAATTAAAGAAACCATATTAGTAGGAATGGGATCATATTTTATGGCGGAATATAGAAATCTTGATAGGGTATATTTGAGAAAAGCATGCACTCTGTTGAATCTTGGAAATTGGCAAATTAATTTAATGGAACTCCAACACTGAATCCCATGATTCAGATACTTCTGTTTTCTATTTTTAACATTCAACATGTTCGAATTTAATAATTTCAGTTGTGCTTAATTTATTGGGAAATGTATGATTTTGGATTCGAAGTATTAGAGCCGATTCAATTTTAAACTACACTTTATTTATTCACCTAAACAAATTTCATAAATCTAATTTAGCTCAAATTCAGATTCCGCTCCATGTTTCAATTCAATCTAGATCATGTCCAAATTGGTTCCTGATTTTTACAATAGGAATTCTTTTATATGATCTACTTTATATATATATATATATATATATATATATATATATATATAGGAAAATATTATAAAAAACTTTTATCGTGAGAATTATGAGAACATTTGCACGATGCATAAGATAATTGTTTTACGACAATGCATTGGACATATAATGTTATCGTTGTACAATTACTTTATATGTCCAATGCTTTACTTTATACGTGTAGTGCAAATGCTCTCACGATAATAATTTTTTTATTTTAATTCATATATATATATATATATATATATATATATATATGAGAACAAATCATGTCCATTAGATTTGAATATCTAATGGTTATTTTTAAGTATGCATCTGAATTAGTTATATGCATATTTCTACATATAATTATGTATTTATATATCTGTGTCATAATTTGTGCAATGAATCTAAAACATTCATATTGATTTATCAAAGATTGATATTTATTCTCATATTTATACTATAAAAAGTATCCACACGATAACCATATATATATATATAGATCATGTAAGAATGCAAATATTGATAAGAAATAAGAATACTGCATTTAACGTATAAAGTGTTGCACTAAATATATAAATTTGTTACACCAAATTCAATATATAAAGTATAACACTTAATATAAAATTATAGTGTAGCACTTAATATAAAATTGTTACATCGAATTTAGTGCAACAATTTATACATTTAGTCAACAACTTTATATGTTAAATGTTGTATTTTTATTTCTCACCAATATTTATTTTCTGAGGCTAATCATCCTCAATATATATATTCCTAGTATATATAGAAAGAATTAGAAAAGATGATGTAAGCTTGTAGCTCATGCATGTCGCAAAACGTGTAATATCATTGAATATGATGCTGACAACATGATTTTTCTCCATTTTTAGACTTGTAAAGAGGAGAAACCGTTTTAAAGTTTGATAGTTTTCCGATGAGCTATAACCACAAAAAAAAAGAGGCACGCAGATATTTTATCGCAACAAAAAAATTTACAAACAAACATACATATTTATATATATTGGCATACACATATTTGAAATACAAATACCACAAATTAATGTATGTACGTATATATGATTGGAAATGATGAAAGCTGCAAGTGGGATTCTCCCCCCAAGTGGATTTCGTTTTCCTATACAAGATTTTTTGTTTCAATAAATATTCTTTTCGCTTTTTAGTAAGTATCCTCATTCAAAAAAATAGTATAAAAATAGAAAAATCTATTCTTATAACTTTATTAATTATTTTGATAAATATATATTATAATTAATTATCAAATTTTAAGAATATTAAATAAGGATAAAATAAGAAGTATATCACAATTTTACGAAAATAAGAAAATAAGTACAATAAAAAAAAAACATATTAAAAACGGAGTGATAAATTAGATTCAATGGTGTGGGAAATTTGGGTTGTTCGAAAACGAGTATTAAGTTAGAATTATAATTGTGGAGAAGTAATTTTTTGATATATTAGACAAAAAAATGCAGTGGTTTTAGTTAATTATTTATTTTGTTAGATGGTATTAATTAGATAGGGGTTTAAATGAAAAATATGGGGAGAAGTCGCCATCCAAACATTTCCCGGTTGATTACAATTTGGAGTGTTTTATTATGTTAATCTTTGAATATGTATTTTCAATGTTAATGTTAAATAAGCCTCGAAAATATAGATGTAATGTTAATGTTAAATAAGCCACCAAGATATAGATGTAGTGTATCAGGAAACTTTAGTAGAAGAATTACAGAATAATGTTCTACTGCTTTTCATTCACACATTCATATACATACATACATACATACGCTTTCAAATGGGTAAATATTCATTTACATATGTAATATATACATATGTACAGGAAAGATATATATGCAAATCTGAAACCAGATCTTTTGTTGGGTGTGACCAAAATGGGTTATAATTTGAATAAGAATTTGGATTTGAACATTGGATCTGCTGCTAACACCTGCTATATTTCATTGCCCCCTTATCACATTCCATAACTTTATATCCTTTATTAATTATTTCCTGCCCTCATTTCATCCCTAGAAGATAAGATAAGAGATTAAAATAACTAAAATTCACACAACACCACCTCAGATTTCATATGATTTTGTAGATTTTGCTATTTATTACATAAATATCTGCAGATGTAAATACTGAAAACAAAACCTGTCAGATTTTTTGTAATTCAAAACACACACAGAGAGAGAGAGAGAGAGACTTTTCCCCAAGATGATCAAGAGCTCACTATTCTTGAGTAATACCAAGATGATAATCATGCATGCCTTGTTAATTATACAAGTAATCTTTTTCTAATATATAATGATTGTTTTCAATATATGATATAATCTTTGTGAAAGAGACTAAAGATTTATGTGGGATTCTTGCAAAATGTTTTCATTATTATATCTCACACACACAAACACACTAAGTATAATTAATTTTGTGAAGAGTAGCATTGGATCGAGTCGATGCATGATGCATTTTAAGGATTGGTTCAGTGTAGTTGGGCTCTAGGGCAACAAAAAGCATAAACACCGGAAGAAGACTTGATTCATATATACAAATAAATAAATAAAAACTAGTGGTATAGGGATATTAGTTCCTTCGAAAGTGATAGAAGAATTGAGATGGAGACAGGTCCCATTTGCCATTTGGGTTTTTGATATATATCTTAGGCTCATTTAGTGACTCTATGCCAATGGTTTCTCCACCCCACCCCACCCCACCACAACCCAATATAAAATACACACACCATAATCATATATATATATATGTGCATTCTTGTACATATATTGTGTGTGTCTGTGTGATACAGTGAGAGTGTTGCCGTGCTTGATAATCAAGTTTATAAACTAAATATGAGAATTGTGTCAAGAACTAACTATCAGATTGCCTAAGCTACAAGACATGTAACTCTCTCTCACACACATTCATATCCTATTAATAATTTGCATCTTCAAAGCAAATTATGTAATTATGTTGATGATCATGTGGCCTCATCGATCACCTTGAAACTTATTAGTCGTTATTGACATTTTTTTAGGAAATCTAATTAACTTATAATTGTCCTGAGTCAAAACCCTGACATATTTGATACTGATATTTATAGATTATTCATATATTTACTTACTCAAATCGCGGCTGATCATATGTATACCTAATTAAGTAACTGCATCATTAAATCAGCATAATCTAGATATTTGTCACTTATGGTTTATATATGCTATTTAATTCTCATCAACAGTGCAAATTATCCAACTCTAAGTATCATATAATTTGTGTTTTTACTCCTTGGATATATATTCAAATTTTTAGAATAAATTACAAGATAATACGAGACCAGCCAGACAGAAACAGAACAATATGATTAAAGATGTCGTCGTCATTTTTAAGAAAAAGTGAATGAGAAATAATTAAAGAAAATTATTTGAAAGGGATATGAAATCTGTACTGGATTATGGTTGTCTAGTGACAACGATTTTGTAGAAAATGTATGCACACCGTGGTCCACACTCAAATTGTGCTATCTACACGTTATTACTATTTTAGTTCACTTCCCTTAATTTAACGAAGTTACTTGCACATAAATGGAAAAAAATATAAGGACATATAAGTTAATATTGCATAAATACGCATTGTACTTGGTGGTCATAAAATAAATAGTAGAATAATGAACATATTCGGCTAACTCCTTAAAATTAAACATTTAAAATTTTCGAATATGAACATATGTTTTCAGACAAATATCGAACAACACGTAGTTATGTCATATTCACTTATCACTTTTTTCTGTAACTGAAAGATATTCGTATAATCATTAAGGGAATCTGGTAAAATTTTTAAAATGTTATTGGCATATAAATACATAAACTTTGAATCAATTTTAATTCTTTTCACAAATTTTAAAAATTGTTACTAAATACATAAACTTAGTCATTTTAGTGATTTTATCACAATTTAAATTCAAGCAAAATTAAATCTAATTTGACATCTCTAAAATTTACCATAGACAAAACGATAAGTGATATAAACAACATCATAGAGAGAGGATATCAGTTGTTTTGATCCCAAGTAGAACTAGATGATGAAACAAATAATGAGACATGATTTTTGTAATAAGCTGATTTATTTTGATAGAACGATGATATTTATGTTTTCTCTCTACGATGTCTTTTATATCACTGACCGTTTTGTCTATAGTAAATTTTTGAGATGTCAAGTCATATCTAATTTGACATGAATTTGAAATTATGTTAAATCACTAAAGTTATTAAGTTTCTGTATTTTGTTACAAGTTTTAAAGTTCATGAAAAAAACCAAAATGAGTTCAAAATTAGTGTATTTATGCGCCACTAATCATTTCAAAAAATAAAGGAAAATTTACAATTTAACCTAATAAATTGACTTTGAGATAATCTTAGTCCAATAAATCAATAATCACTTAATCAAGACTAATGAAAAGATTTTGTAACAATTTTAGCATGTAAATGTTTTTCGACGTCAAAAATCACAATTGGCATATAAAATAACATGTACTCCCCCTGACCACTAAAAACTTGCATTTAATTTCTTTTTAGGACGTCCGTCAAAAGTTTGTATTTTTCATTTTTTTAAATATCAACTACTTTCAATTTACCACTTATTTATAAAAAAAACACACATATGACCCACTTTGTTAATCTCGCTATCCATTAATACATTCAATTATTTTCACAAAAATAATGCAACCTTTTGGTAGACGAATGAAGTATTTCATAAGTCATTTTCAAAGACATTTATAACTTGTATTTTTTACGTATCATTTTCTGATGCAAATTTTTTTGTGCCAAAAATTATTTATGGATTAAAATTATCATAAAATCAATTAATTATATTTGATTAATATATTATTAATTCATTAGGCTAAAATTATCGTAAAATCAATTTATCAGACTAAAATGATATATTTTTCCAAAAATAAAAAAATTAGCCCCCTGGCCTTTTTACGTAAAATTTTGGTCGCCTTTTTCTTTTCTCTAATACAGATACAATAATCATAATCTGGAGGGACCCAATACCTGATATATGGCTTTCCCCCACAGTGAGTGTAGCCCCTCAGACACGCCCACGTGGCTAGTCACGTCTTCCTGGAGCCCACACACCATGGGTTCTGCTTGTGGTTACATTCCATGTCTCTCTGCCCCCACCTATCCATATCCCTATCCTCTTAATTCATTTATTCCGGCTGCTTATGTAAGCCGGCATCGGACTTCCCGGCGGCTTTTCCTCCCACTCTACTAAATAAAGAAATACGATCCAATATTTTAAATACTTTTTTTTTACCCCAGCTAAAATTTATAATCAAATATATCCCTTTTTCTCTAACTACTTTTTCCTCCCTCCCCACATATAAAACTAAAGCCCACAGCCACCATTTTTCCCCACAATTCCCCACTATGTATGCTGCGTGAAACCTGGATGATAACTCTGCAACAACTCGGTCCATCGAAACACTATATATCTCAAACCACATTCCCCACTTCTCCTTCACCCAACTCCCATCATACACAGAAAAAAACCCTAATGAACAGTGGTTTGCCGGAGATGTTGCATTGCCTCAACTCAACGTCGGAAAATTGTGAAATGAGCGTGCTCGAGCGGCAGCGTTCGCGCCTCAAATGGCAGCAAGAGCAGCTGAGCCAACAGCCACCAAATCCACTACCTTACTTCAATGGGAACGACCAGCTCAGCTACTTAGGATTCAACGGCGATCAAGGCCTCTGTGAGCTGGTGGTGAACGGCGCGATGAAGCCGGATCCCGGCATCGAAAACGACGAATTCCGTCGGTTTCTGAATTATGGGAATGTTGCAGACTTTGAAATGAGCTGCGCTCTTCCGAGAACGGTCAGCTGCCCGCCCAATGTGGCGGGAAAAGAGAGCTGTAAGAAGAGGAAGGCTAAGGTATGACTCTGTTTCCTGTTCTGTTTATTTGGATAGCTGCAGCATGAAGATTTGTTGATCAAGAATGTGCTTTTGCTGTATTCAGATAGCAGCAGAGGAGAAATCAGAGGAGAAAAAGATGAAGGGATGTGCAGAGGAGGAATCCAAGATGACAGAGCAAAACAGCAACAGCAAAAGCACTACCACCACCATCAGCACTTCAATTAACAAGAACAGCAAAGGACCATCAGCTAATCCAAAGAAGACCGCCGATGCCCCCAAGACCGACTACATCCACGTCCGAGCTCGCCGCGGCCAAGCAACTGACAGCCATAGCTTGGCTGAAAGAGTAAGAAACTAAATCACTTCCTATGTTAAAAAAAGAAAAAGAAAAAAACAACTTTATTTTCATTCTGATGGAGGAATTCTATGGTTTTGATGGTTGCAGGTGAGACGCGAAAAGATAAGTGAGAGAATGAAATACCTGCAAGATTTGGTGCCAGGGTGCAACAAGGTAACGGGGAAGGCCGGTATGCTCGACGAGATCATCAACTATGTCCAATCTCTGCAAAGACAAGTAGAGGTAGATAAGATAAAACAGAGACATATGAGATGCCATTTTCTTGCAATTATCATCATAATGATAATACCAAACTTATGAGATCCATTTCTGTGCCAGTTTTTGTCAATGAAACTAGCTGCAATCAATCCAAGTCTGGATTTCGACATTGACAACTATCTACTTAAAGAGGTAATAACATGTGACACAAACATATATGTCTGTCAAGTACAATCTGCTTATGCCATCAACTGAAAATTCTTGCACACAGATATTTCCGGCTTGTACTCCGACAATCGGGGCCTCATCAACCGCCATGGTTGATCATTGTCTATTCAATACATCGATACAAGGAGTTTCAGCTTCGGGTCTAGAAATGGTCGTGGATCCAATGGACGCCACGCTTAGGAGAACCATAAGCGCCTCTATAACTGTCCCAACATTTCTTGATTCATCCAGTTTGAATGTGAGTTATCTACTTGATTTTCTTTACTTAAAATGTTAGAAACAGATACATCTCAAGATGTTTGACGAAGCAACTACACATATACAGCAAAGTCAGCACGTAACATGGGAGGATGAGCTACAAAATCTCTACAGTATGGAGTACCAACAAGAGAGATCAGCATCATTTATTTCTCAGCAGATTACAGGTACACAGATATGTACTTCAAGCTACGTCTTCGTGTTTTGGGTGGCTTACACAAATTAAGCATAAAGGATATTGCTGCACTCAATATGAGACCATAGTAACCCCACAACACATTTAAAGAACATAGCTAACTAAAGTTATGTGGTCCTAAACAGTGCAGTTGCTAATTAGGTACCTTATCCTTTTTTTCTGTTTTCCACTAATGATCCAAATAATTCTTTAATTCGGTGCCACAGCAACATACATCTTGACTTCACAAAGTATTTGTCATCCAATTCTACCATTTACAATTCTAGATCAATCCAACTAAATAAATTTCTCTTTTGCAGGTTTCGTAGAGGGAAACCATGTGAAGCTGGAGATGTGAATCAAATATATAAATCCTTGAATTGAACAAAGTCCAATTCAAAGCGGTGCTGATGCTCATTTTCCCCTTTCGAAGCTACATGTCATGTATATTGCATCTACGTGTATATTTAGTGACAAATATTAGCAATAATTATGATTAGAAAAGATAATGAAAGATAGCGCAATTTTGTATAAAATTTCCCCTTGCTGATGTTAATCTTCTCGTTAAAACAGACATTGTACATGTTTACAGTAAGCCTCTGTTTACCAGCAAGCCAAAGAAGGCAAAAAGAGGGTAAATTAATCATGTATAATATGCTAAGAATCAGTATAATATCAACAACTGGAATTCTTGTAAAAGTAGTATAAAAAGGTCACATTCATCAACTTGAACAAGTTGTGGCGTATGAATTGAACCTGAAAGCAATCTTAACTTTTTTATGAAGGATAAGAAGACAACAATGAACCAGTAAAACATGGTGTTCCTGTTGTGAGAGAAGAACGAGACAACCCATTTATCGGACCTCATAATTAGAAAATGAAAGGCAATTTCTCAGCTGTCCCATTTTTTCTTTGTTGTGGAGTTGTGGGCACTGGCCATAAATGAGCTGCAAAGGTTCAATAGTTTTGGGATAGGGGGCAAAAGTATTCGAAAGTTTTCTAGTACTGATCTTTACCCTGTGCTACTTCCACCCAAGATCGTTTCAGCAATTATCAAATATTCTTTCAGTTGGAAACAGAGAAAAAAAAAGAACATGACCAAATGGTACGTTATATAACATGGTAAACAATTGAAAATCAGGCATTTTATGATGAATCCCAAGACTGACTCCGAGAAAATGATGAACTTGATTGACCAAGATGCATTGTAGTTGCAGAGTCTTTTAAGCATCATAACACAATGATTAAATTGAAGAAAAGAAACTGGGGGGAAACCAGTCAAGTCTGACACCAATCAGGCATATCAGAGCATCTTATATCTCCATGCTACATTGAAATTTGTGAAAGCCGAGTGTAATGAAAAAAAAAAAAAATTGACAGGAATGTGTAATATAAATATCTACAACAGTAGGTCTCAATCATAAAATAGTTTAAGACCAATTCATACTAAAAAGATTCTCTTTTTCTATTTTTACTTAAGCTATTTTTTCCTTCCCTTTTTTTTCTTGTTTGGGGGTGGGGTGAACGATAATTGGTAAAAATGAGACTGTTGAGAAGCCAACCTGTATCCTGCGGCTTGCAGTTGCAGAGTGATTCTCAACTTTGAGACCTCAAAGGGGCACCTTCATTTTCAAGCCATGTGGGTAAAGGTAAAGGCTGGACCTGGTTTCATATTATTGTCAAAATCTCTATGATTCTCTCTGCCCCTACGGATGGTGAAAGAGAATTTTTCCTGCTCCAGAACTTCATCAAGAAAACAAAATTCAAAGGATAAAGAAACGAAAGCGAATGTCACCCAGTCGTTTTCACGGGCCCGTTTCCCTCTTGAAAAACCTCTTTCTCAATGTTGACAGATTACAGCCATAAAAGTTATAAACCTAGATTCTAATGGCTGTGGAGATGCTTTAGAGCCCAGCAACTGGCCAGTGCATTCACTGGTTGTGTGCCTTTTACTAGATCAAAAAACTGTAAGAATTCCCACCAATAATTCTTTTCTAAGTCCCCTGTTACAAATGAGATTTGTAGACACTATAAGACTACTCCTCTCATTTCTGAGATCAGATTCTGTTGAAATAATCAGTCAAAATTTAAGTTGGGTAAAAAGTATTGAGTTAATCAAAATATAGCAGACATGATGATCTGAGAAGGGCAAGGAAAATGAATGGGTTGGATTATGAAACAAAATCATGCCACTCCATCAAAACCAAGATTGAAGTAAGAGGGTTAACAAAATGTACTCAAAGTGAGTATTCAAGGGCATAAACATTGCTACATATCGATAACAGAAACTATCATAGTTACTATCTTATTGTACTATAAAATATTACAGCCAAACTAATACATGATCACACAGCAGGAAAACATATTACAAACATCAAATTAATCAACTACTAAAATCGTATATCTAAGCTCGCATGCAAAAGAAAGAAATATTGTCTTCACAGGAGAGATACAACCATCATATACATGCTTCTGACGATTCTTAAGCTGTTCATCCTGTTTACGATCCATTACAGCACTGATTTGTCCCCTGCTTCTGTGATTGAATAACATAAATACTTTTAGAACCATGGGAATAATTGTTTCAAAACAGAATTACAATTCTGAGTACAGTTACGAGTATACCTTTACCCGGAACAATAATAATTGGTGCTGTCTTGCAATTATGGAAGCAATATTCACTTACACTACCCTGTATTACACTGCAGAAAACATACAAAAGAACATGATCAAAAGAAAACATACAAAAGAACATGATCAAAAGAGAACATACATATGATCATGAAAGTATGAAGCGGCATGCCATATTGATAACATTATCAAGCAAGGATATTCATGAGAAAAGGGATGTGAGAAACCTTTGAATCAAGCTTCGGCCCCTGCTACCCATCACTACAGCAGCAGGTTTCAACCTCTCTGCTTCCTTGCATATTACTTTTCCTGCATCTCCTTCCACAATCCTAGCCTTCGTCTTTACCTATTTCCAAGGAAATATGAAGAAGTTCGGCTTAAAAAGATAGAAGTCAACAAATAAAATTCCTCATTTCTTATGCAAATGCCTTTAAAATACAGCCCATTAATGTGCAAGAAGTAAACAAAAATTGAGTCTACACACAATAATATTATATTTGATCACATATTTACTGAGGCAAATAAATCAGATAGGTTGAATGCTACGTACTTAAAGCAGAATATTTAACTATGATCATGGAAACCTCTGAAGACATGACCTTATGTTGTCTGTAACCAATGCATGCAACATTAACCAAAGAGAGCTAAGTGGAAAAATAGGCCCTAAAATACTTCCGGTCCTTCATCCAGTGACCTAATTTTTAAGTTTGGGTAATGCCAT
This sequence comes from Salvia rosmarinus, assembly GCA_036937905.1. Taxonomy (NCBI): domain Eukaryota; kingdom Viridiplantae; phylum Streptophyta; class Magnoliopsida; order Lamiales; family Lamiaceae; genus Salvia; species Salvia rosmarinus. The sequence goes on from CM072813.1 coordinate 94,315,829, forward strand.
TAAGATATAGCTTACAATTCAGAAAGATTCTCCGACTATTTTAATGTACAGGGACTAGATGATCAAATAATAAGTCTCACAAGATGAGCTCGAAAACATGCTTTTACAATACATTTTTATAATAATTCCCACATATAAGCAAATCAAGCTAAGCTACAAAACTCAGAATACAATTATAATTGTTCGGACTAGATCCTTTTAATCAAATTGATCACTCGACTTCTATTTAAAGTAATTCTAAGCGTCATCTGGATTAAAATTGTTTTAAATGAACCGCGAAACACTTCAGTTAAAGAGAGAGAGAGAGAGAGAGAGAACTAAATCGCCAGAACTCACCATAGCAACCTGAAACGCCTCGGCGGCGAGCTTCTCCATGAGACCCTGAGTCATGTCGTACACAATCTGGTTCTTCAAACCTTAGGATCAAAAATCACAACAACATCAAATCTCAACAACAAAAACAAAAAACGACTCAGCGAAAAATTGGTAGTTGAGAATTGTACTGGAGATGGCAAAGACGAGGTGGACGGTGTCGGCGAGGCGGCAGAGGTGTGTGATGGCCCAATCGAAAGCGTGCTTACTTTTAGGGCCATGATCCACAGCGATCATTATGTCGCGCCCCCTTCTTCTCTCTCCGGTCTCTCGGTCCAGCTCGGGCTCAGGTACAACCGGTATCAGCGACGGCAACACCACTTCTCTCCAGTTGTACTCTTCCTCCTCCATTACCGTCTCCATTTCTGAACTTCCTCCGCTATCTGTCTGGCTAAGCTCCACGGTTTGTCTCTCAAAATTAATGGATCGAGAAATTTCACTAAATATCGCAAAAAAGGAAAGTTCAGCTAATATGCATGTTCGTGCATATACAGATGGATGAATTGTATGCTATATGGACAAATTATTGGTAGAAAAATGAAATTGGTCTGTCTCATTTGACTGCCGCGTGATTGTGATTACTTTTCTTGTGTGTGGGTACCACTTTTAGTCGTGTTCGAATCGAATTGGTGAATATACAGTAGGCGCATTTGAGTTTGAATTTTCAACAACGGCGGTTTATGTCGTTAAGCGCGTGCTCACCTCTATATCCAATCATCCATATATAGAATAATTGTAGATTGTAGTCGGACAGCCCAATGGTAAGGTGGGTTCCTATGGTCGAGAGTTCATATGTTCGAACCCCATCAAACGTCTCTATGAGTTTGAGCCTGTCACACCTGATTTTCTAAATATAGATTAACTGTCATGTGTGGGTTCCTATGGTCGAGAGTTTATATATTCGAACCCCATCAAACGCCTCTATGAGTTTGAGCCTGTCACACCTAATTTTCTAAATGTAGATTAACTGTCATGTGTGATTTGGAGGTTATTATACAGGTCTGTGGTTCTTTTTTAGTTATTTCATTTAACTTGATTCATTTTCTTTTTCAAAAAATAATTATCTCTTTAAAAAATAAATCCTACTTATCACTTATTAAACATATTCAACAAGATAGAGGGAGTAATAAATTATAAATAATTATCTAATGGATTTGAAATATTAAAAACTATGACACATGTGTCAATATGGGGGGCAATTGTTGCATATATAGATAATAAAATATTATGACACTTCATTAACGAGGGTTACATATATAAAAGGGGTCTGTTAAATTTATTGGAATAATACCTTTTTAGTAAAAGATAAAACAATGTGAATGAAATAATTTTCACTTTTCTTAATAAAAATTATCTGACAAATATGAGTTTTTCACATTCTTAGAAGTGCAATTATATTTATTTTACTAGAGAAAATCGTGCTTGAAACGAAATTTATATTTAAGTGTTTATCTTTTGGAATTTGAGACTTGTTTGAATATTTGAACAAAACTGTAAGAAATTTTTTGACCATAATTAAAGAGGTTCGCCTTAATATGGTTAAAGTATTATCTTTTAAAAACCCTAAAATTTCATACTTGATTGTATGTTTGGACGAAATTGCATAAATAAACGATGCTTGTTTAGAAAACCACTTAAAATGATTATGAATACTCAAGTCCAACATTATTTACTAGAATTACGTTAGTGGAAAAGGGGAAATAAATATTGTAGTGTATGATAATATTTGAAAATTTGTACCATATATTTTTGAATGATTTTGGATCCTTCAAAATGATAAAATAAACTTCAATAAGAAAGTTTATACAATTTATTTCGTCTTCAACCCTTTATTTATTGCAGATTGTGATAGTTGATCAACAACTTTAATAAGATACGGCTCAAAATACAACATTCTTTATAAATTATTCTGTGATAATTTTTTTACGTAACTAGAAACTAAATTATTATTTGTGATAATAAACAGTCCTTGCAAAATCGTCGTCCATTTATTTAAAATTTAAAATGGTTCTACATTGATAATTATGGATTTTATACTAAATCATAAAATTGACGGATATTGATAAACAGATAGCAAACACTTATACTAAAAAAAGATTATATTACAACTATTTTTTTAAAAAGATTATTACATTAACAATTTGAGAAAGATTACATTACAACTTAAAAAAAAAAGATTATTACAACTATTTTTTTATCAAAGTGCACGTAAAATTATAAATATTACAACTATCTTTCATAATCTATAATTTTTAAAGTTAATTACAATAAACTCAATTATCGTAATAGCATATCAACATTTTCCTCGTAGCTATTTAATAGTTAAAAAAAATCATCACGGCGTCAAATTTTGATAAATTAATTATCGACCTTATAGATTATTTAAGGTGCATCACACAAAATAAAAATAAAAACCAGAGAGGTTTAACAGTTGAAAAATCAGAGAGGTCTAATATAATGGTAGACTGTTCAAAAACCATACCAACGTAGATTAAAAAAATAAATATAATACTAAAAAAAACAGTAAAAAAATGAAAGGAAAAATGCGAAGAAGAAAGAGGAGGCGCTCAGACAGTAAGAATGGATTGATAATTTTCCTCAGTTAAAATCAGATTAACGAGATATAATCACATCATCATCGCGCCTCCTCTTTGAGGAGTTTCTGCGGGTGAAATGGCGCGTGTTTTTTCTGTGATTGTGCGTGGGTGAGAGAGAAGAGAGAGTTTGCGAGAGAATAGTAGAAAGGTTAAACTTGGACATGGAGGCGTTCTGCTCTTCAGTCTTCTCAGCTAGCTAGGGTTCTATCTGGGTGCCCTCTCTCGTATATATAGAGAATAAACTATTGGTAATTCAGTCAATTGACTCGATTTCGTATAAATTTGTTCAGCTGATTGGGCCTCCTATACGATAAATTTGAAGGCCTTATGCTAGGCCAAGGCCCAAAATATGATAAATAGTAATCGAACACTTGTCTCTTTTGTTTATTTATCAGCATCATTATACAATAATATCAAAGATGTATGTATCAACAGTTGCCCCATTGAGTAAATAACCTTTTTGAGAGGTTAGCAATGAGAATTTAATCCGAAACATTTTCCATTTACGAATGAAAATCCACTGAAATGAAATAATTGAGCTTTTATAAACTCGAATAGAATTATTGTCATACTTAGAATATCAAAATTGAGGCTACCACAAATCCACAATGTATGTTGTGCGCCTTTAGATATGTATTTGAGAGTATATAATTTTCATATTAGCAAAATATTTTACTGACAAGAGATGTATTTGTGTTTGTGTGTGTGATTGTTTCTAACAAGTAAAAGAGGAGGATGCTACATTATATTTTTTCAGATTAATAGTTTGTTACCTATTTTTTTATCTCTAATTATGATTTTTTTCTTTAACTCACGATTCTTTCTCTAGCTTAAAGATCAATTATACAAACACTTTAAATGATAAGATCTTGATAAATTAGATTAAACCTATTTTTAGAAACATATATGATAAGATAGATTTTTAAACGTATGATGAAAATTTTCAAGGATAAGATGGTCAAACAAGTTCAAAATCAATCAATCCATCAAAATAAATGTTAGATTAGCTTTGATTATTTTATTTATTCATCATATCACTCAAATTAAACGCTCCTTAGGATATATACTAAATATTTCAGCATATATTTTGCAAGCTATTTGACAATTCAGGTATCCCACAAATTAATTGTTTTTTTATCTCGCATTCAAACTGATTTCCAAATATTTATAATAAATTTATCTCGGAATGTTTTGCAGAAACCGTGTAGAAAAAAATTAAAAGGACTTACATGATGTTTATTTATGTCGAAGAAATTTTACATCATAAAGAAAGTCCAACAGAAGTAATGACATTATTGATGCATATATTAAGACGCGAAATCTTGAGGTATAAAATGGGAACAAAAAAAAAAAGCTAGTATTTTTACAATAGAAAATTGGATAATATATTACATAATAGGTGAACAAGTTAGGAGATGCCCTTTGGGGGGGAGTATTTTCCTACGTACTAAAATAATCATCATTACTTTAGAATTCACGTTAGTGCTAAAATTAGTGTTTCGGTAAAATACTATCGAACAACTTTCTAATTTGAACAAAATCTTGAAAGTCAATCTAAATGTTACTAAAATAGTGATAGTCTACATCACACGGCCTAAAGCAAAATCATACTCCAAGTCATATATACACATACAAAGTAATAAAATTTTAATTTTATACCTTTTTCTTAACGGTAAAGTTCAAGATCATGGTTGGCTTTATGTACCTCTCATGCTCAGAGTTTGTACAACTTTCTACACGTATCCAACTCTCACCTCTCTCCCCCTCATACACTTTTTTAAAAATAAAATAAAATATCCACCAGACTATTGCTTGTAAGCTTTGGTTTGCAGCCCTTGGATTTCTCTACCTAATCAGCAAGACCAGCTTCTACCTTAACAAACTGATGGATTATGCCAACCATAGCCTTTCATCACTGGTATAAAATGTCGAAGACGTATCTCCTATAAACCATAACAAAACGAACTCGAACGTACTTTTATCGAGAACTTGAGCTCCGAGCAATGAAGGGAGGCAGCATTTTCAGCTGGACTGTTTGTCAGCTTTTCATCTGCTTCGTTGCATTTCCACTCCAGCCAAAGCTGCAGTGAAGAAATATCAATTCGATGTTAGAAATTAACATCATTTCTGGACACGCACATTAGCATTGATCGCTTAACATGAAAAATAATTTTGTTCGAATTTGCCTTTTTTTGTTCAGGTTCAAGTGAAGAATGTGAGTAGGTTGTGCCATGCGAAGCCCATAGTTACCGTAAACGGGATGTATCCGGGGCCGACAATTTATGTTAGAGAAGGCGATAGAGTTCAGATCAACGTCACAAACCACGCGCAGTACAACATGTCCATCCATTGGTATTCTTACAAAATTTGATATACCTATCCTTCCTTGGTTTAATGTCTAAGGATATAGTAATAATCATTTGACATATATTAGGTTTGATTTATTTATTATGTTATTTATATATACGTAACATTTTAGTAGTAGCAAGAAAAGAGGTTTTATGATGGTGGTGTTGTTGGCTGCAGGCATGGGCTGAAGCAATACCGCAACGGGTGGGCCGACGGGCCTGCTTATGTAACGCAATGTCCAGTTCAGACCGGGCAGAGTTACTCTTATGATTTTAATGTAACAGGACAGCGAGGCACATTGTGGTGGCACGCTCACATCTTGTGGCTGAGGGCCACCGTATACGGCGCCATCGTCATTATGCCAAAGGAAGGGACTCCGTATCCCTTCCCGCAGCCTCATCAAGAACACAACTTCATCTTAGGTTAGATTCAGTATTTAATTACAAAAATTTGGATCATATCTGAGCTGGTTTCGTGTTTGTAGGTGAGTGGTGGAACGATGATGTTGAAGAGGTTGTCAAGCAAGGTAACAAGCTAGGACTCCCTCCCAGAACGTCGGATGCACACACCATCAATGGAAAACCGGGGCCACTTTTCCCATGTTCGGAAAAACGTAAGACTTTTTGCAGTTGTCTATTTCAAATTAAATTGTGTTTGATTCTGATGTGCCGAGTCCTGGTGCAGATACTTACGCGGTGGAGGTAGAGCCCGGGAAAACCTACCTCCTGAGGATCATCAACGCAGCACTCAACGACGAACTCTTCTTCGCTGTTGCCGGCCACAACATGACAGTCGTAGAGATCGATGCAGTCTACACCAAGCCCTTCTCCACCAACGCAATCCTCATCGCCCCCGGCCAGACCACCAACGTCCTCCTACGAGCAAACCGCCCTCCGGGACGCTACTTCGTGGCTACCCGCCCCTTCATGGACGCCCCCATCGCCGTCGACAACCGAACCGCCACCGCCATACTACAATACAAAGGCGTACCCAACACCATAATCCCCACCCTCCCCCACCTCCCTTTCCAAAACGACACCGCTTTCGCCCTGACCTACAATGCCAAGCTCCGAAGCCTCAACTCCCCACGGTTCCCGGCCAACGTGCCCCTCAAAGTCGACCGCCACCTCTTCTACACGATCGGCCTTGGCGTCGACCCCTGCCCGGCCTGTCTCAACGGGACGAAGCTAGTCGCATCCTTAAACAACATAACCTTTGTGATGCCCCAAGTTGCTCTCCTACAGGCTCACTACTTTTCCCAGAAAGGCGTATTCTCGACCGACTTCCCCGACCGTCCTCCTACGCCGTTTAACTACACGGGGGCCCCGCTCACCGCCAACCTCCGCACCGGGGAGAGCAAGCGGCCGCGGCTGAGCAAGGTAGCGTTCAACACGACCGTCGAGCTAGTGTTGCAGGACACCAACCTCCTCTCCGTCGAGTCGCATCCTTTCCATCTCCACGGATACAATTTCTTCGTGGTCGGGACCGGAGTGGGGAACTTCGACCCGAACAAGGATCCGGCGAGATTCAACCTCATCGATCCGCCGGAGAGGAACACGGTCGGCGTTCCTACGGGAGGATGGACTGCGATAAGATTCAGAGCTGATAATCCAGGTAAAATATATATAAATCTTCTGCATTTGCTATATTTTTAGATTGATTATTATGACGGAGTTTCTTACTTTATGTAGGAGTGTGGTTTATGCACTGTCATTTGGAGCTTCATACGGGGTGGGGATTGAAGATGGCGTTTGTGGTGGAGGATGGGCCTGATCAAGATCATGCAGTTCTGCCGCCACCTAAGGATCTCCCACGTTGTTAATCATATCATTCACAGAAATTCAAGTTGTTTTCTTGCAAGATTATTTGATGAAATTAAGCATCAAAGGTTCATGTTCTAAGGAACAAATGAGGATTCCAACTAGATCTTGTGACATAATTTGTGTCCTGATTGTAATTTAAAGAAAGTCAATCATGATTATTGTGATTGGATTAATTTGTTCTTGAAATAAATATTATTGACGTTGAAATATATATATATATATATATATATATAAATAAGAACCATTCTTATCCTAAAACTAAGAACCAATGAATTAGTTATGAAAGTTGATGAATCCGTTGAAAGTTAATGAATTGAAATTGAATTTTCACCGGGTTCAATCCCATGAGGCGAAAATTCTATTTTTGGATTCATAATTTCAAGATTCATTAACTTTCACAGTGAATTCATCGCTTTTGGTTCTCACGCTCACAATAAAATGGTTCTCACGTTAACCTCCTATATATATATATATATATATATATCTCGTTGTGACGTGGACGCCTTTGAATTCCCAAGCAAAGTCATCTCACTTTATCATCGTTTTTCTAGATATTGAAAATACAGAAAAACTCTTATCAAATACACCACAGTGAGCCAGTATTTAGACAAGCTGTTGTAACTTATAAGGTTGTCTTTATACTGTCTTTGATCTGCTGATCTGACTCTTATTTCATGTGCCATGAGTTTGCTGTAATTGGATGTTCTTATCCTTGGAATCCTTTACTTCTAATTCATAAATCAGAATTTTGACGGAAAATGAGGTTTTGGGCCGTCAAGTTTTATTGCAGGCAGATTAGATGAAACAGAAGATAAATATGCTACTGTAGAAACTGGTATTCTCAAATTCTTCAAATGTTCACCATTGTCACTGTCGATCCAATAAAATATTTTGAATTAATTATATTCATAATATAGTATGATATACTTTAGCTGTTGAAAATATAATAATGTGCTCTAAATAATTGAGGTGTGAAGTTTTAGTACCACTAGAGCCTAGAGGAATGAAAATTTCGTATATTTCAAAGTTGGATAAGTTTGCAATTGAACACCATGAAAAAAGAAGCAACTCCTTACGGATTTTAAAATTTCAAAATCTTTCGTACAAATACAACCTAAAATATATGTAAAAGAAAATAGCCTTTATAAACTTTAATTTGATAACTCCAAATCCTAATTCCATCTTTAAATCCCAAAACACACCATAAAATAATGTCACATACACAATCAATAGTATCTAAAATAGTAAATATATGTCCCAGAAATTGTTCAAATGAATTTTCTCCATTTTCAAAATGCCAAAGTCAAGGTCGCGTATTGAAATATTCTCACTAGAAATAAAATATTATTAAAATCTTAGAGAGATTCTTAGCCATGCAGATGTAAGCAACTAAATAATGATTATATTATTTCAATAATAATAAGGATTGCAGAACAGAAAGAGAATTTGCCTTTCCACATCACAATCAAACAAAAATTCTTCTCCAACTATCGGTCGCCGGCGAATCCTTCAAAATGGCTGGAAATAGTAAGATTCTGATAATTGGAGGAACTGGATACATCGGAAAATTCATCGTCGCAGCCGCAGCCGCAGCCGGCCACCCCACTTTCGTCTTAGTTCGAGAATCCACTCTCTCTAACCCGGAAAAATCGCAGCTCATCCAAAGCTTTAGAGACTCCGGCGTCAATTTCATACATGTGAGCTCAGTGGTGTTGTTTTAGCTGTAGTTTGTATTCAGTTTTGAATGATTTCATAATTATTGACATTTGAATTTATTTATTTCATTATTTGGTTACTGAAATGGCTTAGGGAGATATGTATGAACATGAGAGCTTGGTCCGAGCAATTAAACAGGCTGATGTGGTGATATCAGCCGTTGGATACGCTCAGTTGAATGATCAGGATAGGATTTTAGCTGCGATTAAGGAAGGTGGTAATGTTAAGGTAAGCGTATGAACTGAAATTATGTAATAATCGCCAAGAAATTTGAGATTTCCATGATTTTATTTTATGGTTAGTTTTTTTTATCTGTTGTTATGGCCTTGAATCTGCTTTGTTGTTCCTGTTTGGTAAGTTTTGCACAAGAATTTGTAATGTGATGAATTTACGAATTGAATTTGATGTATTGGAAGAGTTGAAGCGATGAAATGCTTAACAACTATAACAAGAAGGGATCAAATGCTCACATTTTGGATAAATTGTTGGTGAAACTAATCATGCTTTAGTCCAGTTGTTTTTCACTAGTTAATCTCTCAAAACATATGAACATCTTCCCTTTATTCCTGTGTAATTGTGAAAGTTTGATTGGTGTTAGACTGGATTCGTGACTTTTTGTCACAAAATTGAACTTTCTCGTGGTGTTTGATGATATGATCGCAGAGATTCTTTCCTTCGGAGTTTGGGAATGATGTTGACCGTGTCCATTCTGTTGAGCCAGCAACATCAGTGTTCCAACACAAAGCTCAGTTTCGTCGTGTTGTGGAGGCAGCAGGTGTCCCTTACACATATGTCTCGTGCAACTTCTTTGCTGGTGTATTCATTAGAACACTGGCTCAGTTAGATGCCACGTATCCTCCAAGAGACAAAGTTGTTATCCTAGGAGATGGGAACACGAAAGGTATGCACAAGTGAAGCCTTCTCGGTTCTTGTTTGATCTTATGCAGTCAATCTAATCTATTATATAAAGTAAACATCCCACTAAATGTTTGAGTAAGGTTTAAACTACTTCTGACAGGAAATCCCAATCTAGATACATTCCTAGTAGAAGAGGAAATAAAGGAAAACATTCGCCCTTCCATAGAGGTAGGGAGGATTAGGGATATCAAACACCATGAAAAAGTGCATGAAAAGGAACTAGTGCAGTGATATGATCACCCTACCCCCAAATGATGTTGTAGTTCTTGGTCTATAGATGTGTTTTTCAGTGCTCGAACCCAAAAATGAAGTGGGTGATGTCGTAGTTCTTGGTCTTCTAAGGTCGTTGTTCGAACCCTAATCACCATCTTGTTTCAGCTGTATATAATAAGGAAGAAGACATAGCCACTTACACCATCAAAGCTGTGGATGATCCAAGAACATCTTATAAGATCCTCTACATCAGACCACCTGCCAACACTATTTCCATGAATGACCTAACGACGTTGTGGGAGAAAAAGATTGGCAAAAAACTCGAAAGGGTATATGTTCCGGAGGAGCAAGTTCTTAAAGACATCCGAGGTCAGATAATTATGCTTTGCATCTCATCTCTTTTTTTTTGATAAATTAGCCTCTATGGATGTTTGAATGTCCTCAATTTGGGTATTGCTGAATTGTGAAATTATGTGTTGCAGAAGCCCCATCCCCTTTAAACGTGAGACTAGGCATATGTCACTCTGTTTTTGTGAAGGGAGATCAGGCCAACTTTGAGATTGAGCCGTCTTTCGGAGTTGAGGCGTCGGAGCTATATCCAGATGTTAAGTATGCTACAGTTGATGAGATGCTTGACCAATATGTTTGAAATAACGTAATACTGTTGTTTATTCGTATGTTTCAAGTACCAGACGCTTCATATACGAAGGGATTTTATTTGAAGACGTTTGCTCATATTCATCTCGAAGGAATTATTAGGGGGTGTTTGGCTGAGCTTATAAGTTCTTTAAAACAACTTATAAGCTGTTTAAGAGCTTATAAGCTCAATCAATATGTTTGACAAATTAAGTTATTAAAAAACTTATAAGTCTTCAAAATAAGCTCTATTGAAAAAAAGTTTCAAAACCCAATTTATTTTTTAATGATCTTATAAGTTACAACAAAACTACAAAAATAATCCTGATATATTTTCTTATTTTCATGTTTACCCTTATTATCTAAATACTTTAGTATCTTATAAGTTCTTAATACACTATATCTTATAAGTTATTAAAACAACTTATAAATTGTTGGAGCTTATAAGCTTTCTAAAATAATATTTTTTTATTTCCATGTTTACCCTTATTATCTAAACACTTTAGTATCTTATAAATTCTTAATACACTATATCTTATAAGTTATTAAAACAACTTATAAGTTGTTGGAGCTTATAAGCTTTCTAAAATAAGCTTAGCCAAACACCCTGGCTTCTCATTTGAAAAATCAATCTTCTAAAAGCGCTCCAATGGAAATTAAGGTCTGTTAGATGCTATACTTGACATGCTCAGTCGAATGTGGTATCTCTAAGCATGATTCTGCAGATATTGAGATTAGATATTCCACAATTATGGCTCTGCAAAATGTTGAAACTAAATATATAACCGGTTAGTAAAATGTATTACATGCATGACCAATAAATTCTATGCGATTGCGGATTGCAGTAGGCAAATTGAGTTGGATCCCCTAATAATAAAGAAACGATCATAACTACAAAATCAATTAAAATCATAAAGAACTACTAATTTTCCTGTGGTATGTCAAACAAAATAAGGCTGTTACTTCTCCAAGCGCCATTAACAGTTTGCCGTCATGATCAAATAACAGCACGCAACTGATCTTTATGCTAAGAAATCGGTGTTTTAAGTACAAATCGCGGAAACAAATAGAAGTAAATCGTATCATCATAATCAATTCCATCTTTCCACTTCCTCCCAATCTCAGAGTCCAATCGAATCACAGACCAACTCGAGTTCAATCTCTGGGGCTGCTCGCACTGGAAGCAGGCTTTTTCCTTCCATATTTCTGTTACAAGATAAGGGCCATTGAATAAGCAAATACAGACAAGACAAGAAGAGATGAGTCGTCTCAACAACATCTCCCTGATACGTGCAGATAATTTCCTAAAACTGCAAGTAACTAATACAATTTGCTTGTGCTCACCTGTTTTCCCAAATTAAAGGGAATGTATCTGTACTTGACCATGTGCATGATTTGACGCTTCATTGTTAGGAAAAGAAGAACAATCCAATAACATAATAGTATAGGCCAAAATACTGGCACATCGAACATGGAAAAGAAGGTCATCACGAAAGCTACACAGAAAGCCTTTGTGATGGCATACCTGGAATAACAGAAAACAAAAACTCATCAACATCATCTTAACTTCATTAATGTGCATATATACAAAAGAAATTAAAGTTGTATGTGTCAGCTTCACTATCTACAGTGTCAATATTGTAGTAGAGCAATAAGAATCTAAAGAAACATCAGGAAACAGACATAAAATAAGTCTAACCAACAAGGCAAGTACATTATTCTTGTAAGAATATGCATAAAATGTCAACTCAAACTAAAAATGTTCTGAAAATAAACCACGAACCTAGATAATAGTCATACTAGAGAAAATAAGGCAATATAATGAAATTCCTCTACTAACTAGAGTTAGGTTCATATCAGTAACAAATATAACTATTGCATGCCTATACCAAAATCAAAGCAATGTTTTTCTCCCATAGTCTTGAAAGAAGAAGATTTTTACAAACTGCCCATAACAGAGGATAAGAAGATCACTGAGAAACTTTCCGACCAAAAAACTGGTCCCAGAACTTCACACGACAGTTCAGTATCCATTTTTTTGCATGCTTTTATTTTAATCTAGAACAGATTTTCATCTAATAACTCAATGGATAAAGGATATTTATTAAAAGAGCTCTGTTACTATTGATCACTGTACAGGATTCTACCAAGCGACTGATATAACACTACAAAGCAACATGCCAAAAGAGCAGTAGATATTGGAGCTTCAGAAGTTTAAGAAAAATATCTCAAGATACCCAAATAAGGACAGTTAAAAGACTAGTACAATCACCAGAATTTGAACTCAGGGAGACGACGAATGAAAGGCTTGAACTCATCAGAACCCTTTGTGGGCAGGGAAGGTCCTTCAGTCGGTTCCAGCTCCGGGTCAACAAGAGGTGACAAAAACCCGATGAGCAAATTGAGAAGGTAGATCCCCAGACCATAAGTAACAATGTAGAATCCTTGAACATAATAAACCCGCAGAGCATAAAGAAGCACCAACCCAAAAGTCCCAACCCACCGATAAAGAGAATGTGGAGTAGATTTATCTAGATAATGCTGAAAAAGTTTTGATAACTCATGCCTCCGTTGGTCGAGGGCTGCAGCTGCTGCTGAGGGACCATCACCTCCGACGCCCTCCATGAAAAGTCAACTTCCAATCCCTACAAGTCCATCACAGAGTTCAATAAGGAGAACTAGCTAAAACATGACAAGGACTTATTACGTGAAAGAAACTCAACCCTGTATCATCAATACAGGGATTATTGGGTAAAGCAACAGTAGCTGATTATCTTTAACTAGCACCTCTTTCCCCATTCAAGATGAACCAAGAATCGGATAGGATGACTTAAAACAAACAAGATTACGCATGGATAACGAACAATTTTATTCCTATAAACGATACACAAAAACCACGCACAATCCTATTCGAGAAGCCAAATGTATGATGGAATGCACGAACATCTTAGTAACAATCTTTTCCGGAATGAACACAGCTGACCTCAAATCCAATCTTTTTTTTGCTTCTAAGCCCCAACCAACTAACACAATCCGAATAAAAAATTTACTATTTAGTCGCTCTTTCAACTTATTTCCACTGACTAAAAACAAATTAAACCCCTTACACTTGATAAGAAACAAAACTTACGACTGAAATTAGAACCGACACATAGAAAAGAAACAATATTTGCCGACAGATCTAACAATAGACGATTCATGCTCCCCCAAAACCAGAAACCTAAAACCTAGCCCTTCAGGTAAGAACAAAAACCAACAAATCACACATATTTGAAAAAATACTCCATATTTCAGTCAAAGAGAAGAACGTAGATTAGGATATTACCTTCCGCGAGTGAAACAGCAGTGAAAGAGAAACAAAATCTTCGGAGATTATAGGAGGTGAAGAAATTTGGGATTTGGATCTGTTTGGAGAGAGGGATTCCAATTGCACCGATCTTCGAAAGCCACACGAAAAATCAAACGACGACTTCACGCTCCATTGATAATATCTTTTCATGCCATGGGCATTTTCGTCATTACTGTTCCCCATCCACATTAAACTATTCATGCTATGCTTTTTTCACATGAAACATAAATTAATGTACTCGTTGATAACATAACAATAAATTATCATTGAAATAAATATAAGCCCATTCAAAGTTACGACTTTGAATTATGAACCGATACATAAATAAAATTGATTCGAAGAGCAGTTTTAATATTATAATTCATTATACAATTTAATAAATAATATGTATTGTTTATAGTTAAATTAAGCGCAATCTTTACCTTCAATTTCCATGATTGCGGATATAGGTAGAATATTCAATATATAGAAACTCGTACTTAGGGGTGAGCATAACCGAACCGCAACCGAAAAATCGAACCGAACCGATTGATTTCGGTCGAATTCGGTCGGTTATATAGGGTTTTCGGTTTCGGTTCGGTTAGAAGCACCAAAACCGAAATTTATTCGGTCGGTTTTCGGTTTTTAGTTTTTTAAATTCGGTTCTAACCGAACCGACCGAATAGGTTTTGAATAAAGAAAGCTAGGTTTTATATTGGGATTGTTTCCCAACTTTCATTCACGCCGCCTCTCCTCTGCAACTCTCATCTCCTCTCTTCTACTCTAGATCTTTCTCTCTCTCTCATCTCTTCTCTTCTACTCTAGATCTCTCTCACCGGCGTCGGCGTTGCCTCCCTCATTTCTGCGACTTACCTTTGCTACCACATCCAAACTCCATCGCTGTGACCCGACGCGAGCCATCTTTTACTCGTCGTTTGACGCGAGCCATCTCTCTCACCGGCCGTCGTGCGCAACGCAACATCTGCATTCCTGTCTGCAAAATTCAGGTACTTTCCTTCGCTGCCCTCATTTGCGCCTTTCTCTGAACCATATCTGCAAGGCAGCGTGTGGTGTAGGAGTTGCACCACAATAAATATAATATCTCATTCTAAAATATAAATTTAGTTTCTCCATCTGAAATTTTGCTGCTGATCTAAATTTTCTTTTGTTTGTTTGCTGTATGCTTCAGAGTGCTTCAAAAGTACAGCCCAAAAGGAAAAAAAGAATATTAGTGTTGGAATTTGCAGGAAAGTGAATCAATCTTGATGAGTACAGCCCATAAGGAAAAAAGAAATAATATAAATTGAGAGATGTTGGAATTTGGCAGGAAAGTGACAATCAATCTTGATGGAGTGGAATTTGGCAAGAAAGTGACGGTCAATCTTGATGGAGATGAACACATCAAAAAACCATTATTCTTCTACTGTCGGTTTGACCGAAACCGACCAAAACCGAACCGTTCGGTTTCGATCGGTTTCGGTTCGGTCGATAGGTTACAATCGGTTCGGTTCGGTTAGGTTAGAATTTTAAATTTAATTCGGTTTTCGGTTTAGTCGGTTCGGTTCGGTTTTTAACCGAAACCGACCGATGCACACCCCTACTCGTACTTACCACTTTCTTGACTTTAAGTTGATTATCTATATTTTAGGAATTCATTTATTTGTTTACCGTTCCTTGATTAGATTTGCCACCCATTTACTTGACACCCCCCAATGTTGATATCTATTTACAATATTATTTTGTTTCAATGTAAAATAATACTCCTAACAACTCCAAACCTTGTTTTATATATATTTTTCACTCATCATTGATTACTCGTTTATAGTTTTTTGTCAAATCACAACTCCTGCTGATACAATTTTAGATGATAAAATAATAAAATTTATTTTAGCTTGTGTATTTTTAAAGACATTAGCAAACAACAATTATTTTATCTCATGGCATATTTGAATCGAATAAAAATATCATACTTTTATTGGTTAGATTTCAACTATCCCAAACACATTATAAAAATAAAATAAAAAATAGATTAATTGTATTCATCTGTTTTGTAAGAACAAGAGATCAACGTATAAATCCCAAGCTCCCATCCCCCAACTCAAAGATATATTACATTATAAATCTCATAATAAAATGTAAACTTTTTCAATAAGTCAGAGAAATCTCGAAGGCAAGGGTTTGACTCGTGACCGAGACTTGAAATTTTGGCATCGATTCGAAATTAGATGGTGAAACTGAAGTAGAAAATTGAACTTTTAGTGTAAACTATCCAGCCCTGTTCTGTCAAATAAACAAATTGACAGCACACAACTGAACCTTAATAAATCCGTATTTTTTTCAAGTGGTTGTCAAGATTCCAATGTAAGTGCAATCGCTGAAACTAACAGAAGTAAATCCATTATCAATTCCATCTTTCCACATACTCCCAATCTCAGATTCTAAATCAAATCACATACCAACTCAAGTTCAGTCTCGTGGACTGCTGGCGCTGGAAGCAGGCTTTTTCCTTCCATATTTCTGTTACAGAAATAAGAAATAGTTGTGACAATAGTAAGCTAACAAGAAAAGAGAGGAGGGCCGTCTCAACAACACCTCACTCATACGCGCTGATGATCCCTAATACTGCAATAACAAAATATAAGACATTATAAAATATGCAAGAGTGAGCTCACCTGTTTTCCCAAATTAAAAGGAATGTATCTGTACTTGACCATGTGCATGATTTGACGCTTCATTGTTAGGAAAAGAAGGACGAGCCAATAACATAATAGTATAGGCCAAAATACTGGGACATCGAACATGGAAAAGAAGGTCATCACAAAAGCTACGCAGAAAGCCTTTGTGATGGCATACCTGGAAGCAAAAACAAAAAACTTATCAATATCAACATCTTAACTTGGACTTCACCAATGTGCCACAGATGAAATTGATACCGGTCGTGACAGCTTGACTATCTAACACAAGTAGAAGTTTACAGAGTTAATGTTGTAGTATAGCAAGAAGAACCTAAGGAAAAATCAGCAAACAGACATACAAGAAGTCTAAGCAACAAGACTTGTATATTCAAAATTTCTACTTGCAGAAAACACGCATTAAATGGTTGCACGAATCCCCTCCCCTTAAATATACTAAAACCTGTCATACCACTTCAAAGTAAAAACGTTCTGAAAAGAAAACAGAAACCTTAAATAAATGTCATGCTAGAGAAACTAAAGCAATAACAATGATTCCTCTACTAACTAGAGTTACGTTGATATTAGTACCTGATAGAACTTTTGAATGCCTAATATGAAATTATAGCAATCTATTCTCCTATATTCATTAAATAAGAACAATTTTTACCCCACTTCAAAAAACAGCCCAGAACAGAGTATAAGAAGAATCACTAGGAAATGGGCCAACTAAAGAAATGGTCCCAGAATTTAACACGACAATTCAGCATCTGTTTTTGCAAGCTTGTATTTTATTCTAGAAAAGATTAGCATCTAATAACTTATGCAGTCAGAGGATATTAATTGAAAAAGCTGTACAGCATTCCACCAAGCAACTAATATAGAACCACAGAACATAACATGTCAAAAGAGCAGCAGGCATCACAGCTTCAGAAAGTTCATGAAAAATATCTCATGATGCCCAAATAAGAGCAATTAAAAGAGTAGCAGAATCACCAGAATTTGAACTCAGGGAGACGGCGAATGAAAGGCTTGAACTCATCAGAACCCTTTGTGGGCAGGGAAGGTCCTTCAGTTGGTTCCAGCTCCGGATCAACAAGAGGTGACAAAACCCGATCAGCAAATTGAGAAGGTAGATCCCCAAACCATAGGTGACAATGTAGAATCCTTGAACATAATAAACCCGCAAAGCATAAAGAAGCACCAAACCAAAAGTCCCAATCCAACGATAATGAGCATGCGGAGTAGATTTATCTAGATAATACTGGAAAAGTTTCGACAACTCATGCCTCCGTTGGTCTAGTGCTGCAGCTGCTCCTGAGGGACCATCGCCTCCGACTCCCTCCATGAAAAAATCAACTTCAGAACCCTACAAGTCCATCATAATGTTCAATAAAACATGACAAAGAATAAGGATGCATGCAAGCAACTGAACATGTCTCATCTATGCAGGGATCATAGGGCAAAGCAAGACTTATTTAATTTCATAACTAGCAACTAATCCCCCATTTCAAGGTGATCAATAATCAAGTGGGAAGACTTAATATAAACACGAGCAAACCATAGATAACGAACAATTTTCTTCTTGTAGATGATACACAAAATCCAAGCACAATCCTATATTCCTATCAGAGAAAAGCCAAGTATATGGTGGAATGCACAAATATCTCAGGCACAATTTTTCCGGCACATAACACTGTTGACCTCAAACCCAAACCTTTTTTCCTTTTTTTGCCACCGAGCCCCAATGAAATCAAATACACATAAATAACACAACCAACTAATTTCAGATGCCTTCTCAACTTATTTTCCTGTATATAGTAACTAGAGCAGCTAATCCAATGACTAAGAACAAATTAAACCCCGTATGCTCGATAACAAACGAAATCAAACCAAATTTACACTGCAATTAGAAGACACTGAAATACAGAAACAACATTCGCAGACAGATCTAACAACAAACGGTTAGTGCTGGCGAAAACCTAGTCCATCTTGTAAGAACATAAAGCAACAAATCACACATTTACAAACAGATATTCCGTATTTGGATCGAAGAAGAAGCAGGTAGATTAGTGTTATACCTCTCGCGAGTAAACAGCAGCGAAAGAGAAACAAAATCTTGGGAGATTTTCGGAGGTGAAAATATGGGACTTGGATCTGTTTGGAGAGAGGGGGATTTCGATTGCACCTTCGATAACCACGAGAAAACGCAAACGAGGACTTCACGCTTTTGTGGGAATATCCTTTCACGCCTTGAGCATTTTCGTCAGTTCACAATTCGACCATCTAAACTAAATAGGATAAGTATATTAACTACCCACCTTCGAAAAAAATGTACACCCTCATACACATTTTTAAAAAATACTAAACTACGTACCCATTTTAATATATAAATATTTTTTAGTAAAATATATGATGTGAATTGCAGAGAATGATTTAGGTTTTTTGGGTTCGGTAATTTTTTAACAGAGAAAGAATCTTCAAACTTTTCATAAATTTATTTTTTATTGTATATTTGGGATCCTTCAGTCCTTCAACAGAGAAAGAATCTTCAAACTTTTCATAAATTTATTTTTTATTGTTTAATTGGGGTCCGCAGTTGGTTCCATGTGAAAGGGACCTTATTTACTTCTCATTTCAAAGGTGCCATATTTACTTCCCATTTAGTTTCATGGATTATTATTGACGTATAAATATTAATTTTGAAATAATTTTGATTTTTTCTATGTATTTTAAAAATTATCATAAAATATAAAAATTTAATGACTTTAGTGATTTTACCACGATTTCAAATTTAAGCCAAATTAAATTTAACTTGACATCTTAAAAATTTACTATAGACAAAACGGTCAGTGATATAAACGATATCGTAGAGAGATGATATCGATTGTTTTGATCACAACTAGAACAAGATGATGAAACAAACGAGAAGACTTGATTTTTGCAACGAGGGTTGACGCGATGAATCCTATAAATAAAAAAATTTGAATTATTTTGATGAAACGACGATGTTTTATATCATTTCACTATGATGTCGTTTATATCTCTAACTGTTTAGCCTATTGTAAATTTTTTGAGATGTCAAGTCAGATCTAATTTGACCTGAATTTAAAATCGTGGTAAAAATACTAAAGCCATTAAGTTTGTGTATTTTATGACAATTTTAAAATTCGTGGAAAAAATTAAAATTGATCCAAAGTTTGTATATTTATACGTGAATAACCCTACTTTCATTATTAAATTAATGTATCCCAAAAAAGAAAAAACTCACACATTCCGATGGACCAAAGAGAAAAGACAATCAAAAAATTCTTTCGCATTTCGAAGGAGGATTCAGCTGGAAACTTGGGAGGAGTAGATGTGGGTTCCAAAATCATCGTCGAACCAAATATTTTCGTCTTTCTAGTAGAGAATCTCGAATTCTAGTCGAGAATTCTAGAATTTCGATTTACCGGAATTTTAATTTTT
Organism: Salvia rosmarinus; assembly: GCA_036937905.1. NCBI lineage: Eukaryota > Viridiplantae > Streptophyta > Magnoliopsida > Lamiales > Lamiaceae > Salvia > Salvia rosmarinus. Next base: position 94,335,921 of record CM072813.1, read on the forward strand.
TGTTGTCCTTACTGTTTTTTATATTAATGTAATTCTCTAATATTTTGGAAAATAAGAAAAATCATACTGCTCGATGTTCAAACAGGATACTTGGAAGCAGTGACGGAGGGAGGAATTTTTTATTGGGGGCCCAATTATTTATTATTTTAAAAGATAATAAAATATAATTTTAAAATAAAATTAAAAATAATAATAATTTAAATAATATATAATATTATTTGAATAGAGGTAATTGTTCATATTAAATTCTTTTCATTATATTTTAATATCTTACAAAGATAAAATAATAAGATTCACTAACAAATAACTAAACAATCAATCAATAATAGTTGTAAATAAAACTTATATTGATCATATTAATTAACATATAAAGCTTATTAAAATTTAAATAAATATCATGTATGATTGTTAGAATAAGTTTATCATAATTTTTTTTTAAATTGAATTGATCATAGTTGCATATATCTTTTGTTTTATTAATATAAAATAAATTATAGAATAAAGAAAAAGAAAGAAAGAGCATAAAGTATAGAAAAGGGGAAAAATAAAAGAGAAATTGAGAAAATGAAAAAATAGCAAAATTGAGAAAAGGAAAAGAATTGGGTGCTGAAAGGGAAAAAAGAAAAAATAAAAGAGAAATGGAAAAGGAAAAGGAAAAAATAGCAAAAGTGAGAAAATGAATAGAAGAGGAAGGAGAAAGGGCGACGCCGGGATTCGAACACAGAGCAGTGGAATAAAATACAAGACTCTTTCCCAACTGCACCGTAATAACTGTATGAACTTTTTACTATGTATATAATACTAGTAGTTTCCAAAAAAAGTTGGGGGACCCATGGGCCCCCCAGGCCCCTATGTAGCTCCGTCACTGCTTGAAAGAATATTTTGCCATAAATAGTGAGAGATGATGTCGGTTCCAGAAGAGTTAAGTTGTTGTGTTCATTATGCTGGAGAAATTTTTGCATTGTGACACTATAAGTAGTTTACCATGCTCTCTTTGTAGATCAACCATGATAGCTGCAACTTCATTACTTAATTGGCCTCGCGTATTCTCCGTATCGTGTGTTGCAATCACGCGGACGTTTACCTTCCTCACTTCGGTATTCACGAGGTTATGTACACAAGTGTGTACAACATCAAACTTGAGGAAAAACAAAAATCTACATGCTGCAATACAGACATTGATTACGATATTTGCATTTGAATGTAATCCTTTCATGATCGGCTCGAGGAATAATGAATATTATTCGACATTCCAAATGCCACAATCCGACGGATATTTTCAGCTCACCTTATTTGCAGAAGATGAAACCTCCGCTCAACTCATTGGGATCCGATTAGCAAAAAAGATTAACAAAAGCATCATGAGCGATAACATGAACTAGTAAGTTGCTCATCTCTTCTACTTCTTCTACCTCTATATATGCGTTATGTGAGCCCTTGCATGTTAATTTGCAGTATTGTAGGTAGAAGCTTACCGAATATGTCCTCACGACGGGATCCATGAGTCAAACTCTACGAACGTGTTATAACTCACCAATGCAGACTCGCGCTCATCTTCATCAGACTTTTTTTCTTATTCTTCTTCTTTGACGTATTCTCTATCATCAATGTTTCCTTCAGTCATCAACCACTAGTTCAAGGGAAACATAATTCCACGACGGATCTACATGTTGCAGGCATATGTTGAAGTGTATCAACAGACCAATCAGATGCTACAAACTGGTAAGTAAATGATGCATCGAACGATGTGTGTTAAGAAGTGTAGTCATACGTCGACGAACATGGTATCTCGAACGAATGTGTATAAGCTTCTTGCTCTAGTTGGGAGGTGTTAGTACTTAGTGTAGTCATACGTCGACGAACATGGTATCTCGAACGAATGTGTATAAGCTTCTTGCTCTAGTTGGGAGGTGTCAGTATCGTCAGTCACAGTCACATAGACCTCTGGCTAATCATCAACATTGCACAATCGAGCAAGCTGATCATCCATATTTAAAAGTGATTTGATTATTATATCACTCATTGATTTCGATAAAAAATGCAATTAGTAGGTTGTGTTGGAAATCGTGATATATATATATATATATATATAAATATATATTATATGTGATCAAGTTTCCAGGAAGCTACTTTGACCAAGATTTTGAGTCACGTAACGTTTGATTTTGTGAAATTAAACGGCATAGGATCGATCTACGTTTCGAGTAGATGATCGTGGTGTATTCACATTCTCAAATCCAATTTCCGGTGAGTGAGAAATAGTGGATCAAAGTTGGTCACTTAAACATGGAGTTATGTGATTAAGGGGATAAACATGGATTAATTAATCCTTATCCCACATTGATTAATGTACCTTCATTAATTGTCTATATAAGTGGTTCATTGAACACTTAGTATAATTATGTGCACAAGTGATGGGTGGAAAGCCCATCGCCACACGCACGCCGCCGCCGCCTTGCATGCACTTGCCGCTGCCCGGTGCGGTGCCGGCGCGATAACAGCGCATTTACACGTTTATAGTTGATATTTGAAGATGAGTTTAGCTCGTTTAATGTGCGTTCGTATCGATTCTTAATGTTTTATCTATTTCAGAAGATCGCTCTTGGGTGTTCTTTTGGTGTTGTGTAGGTCCATATGTTGAAAATCGAAGCAAAGAACGGCGCACGAGCCAAAATACACTCGGCTTTGTTTCTAGCGACCAACCTAGCGGTCGCTAGGCTGGCCGCTAGGCAATCCGCGAGAACCCGGCGAGACGCGACCGCGATCTCGTGCCATGCGAAGCCCAGTAGCAGAAAGCTCTTGGACAATTTCTCGCGACCGTGGCTAGCGACCGCTAGCTGGTCGCGAGTAACCTTATGAGCGCAAGGAGGCGAGCGCGCGAGAAGAGCGTCTGCGAGACATACCTAGCGATCGACCTAGCGATCGCGAGGAGTGGTCAGAGTCCGCTCGGCGAAGGAGAATTAGGGTTTGGGGTGTGCTATATATATATGGCAACACCTCGCCCCCAAGTTCACACACGATTCGAGCCTCTTTTACTCGGTTTTCATCGGTTTTCAGATTTTTAGCTTTAGCTTCCATCTATTTTCATTCTAGAGTTGATTTATCATTGTTCTTCATTAGTTTTACGTTTGTCTACAATCCAAGACGTTCGTCCGGACAATCTTTGCAATTTTCCGTTTTATTGAGGTTGGGATTCAAGCCCAACGATTGTTCATCGACGCTTCAATCGGGTTTCATTTATATAATTTCTATTTTATGGTTAATTCGTATTTTATTCCGTTTATTATGTGCATTTAGATTTTCGTTCTAATCTAGGGTTTGCATGATTCGATCCTATATGTTGTGATTCATGTTATCGCTATTTACCTTCCGGGCATTGATTCATGATTCTTGGTGCTTATTTAAATGTGTTGATTTACGATCAATCTTGATGCATATCTAGTTGTCGGTTAATTACGTAATTGTATTAATTGTCGATCGATCTCGAATGCATGATACGAATGAGCCTTGAGTCGTGGGCGAGATAGGATATTCGTAGGAAGCATATTCTTGTGATCTATTTGGGTTGCTCGTTTTCACCTAGAGGCATATGATAATAGGGAAAACTAGTAATCTCTGACGCTTTTCGTAATGTAAATTGTCGGTTATATATCGATCTTCCATCTTATGCGGATTAAAATTGGTTAATAGGAACAGGATAAACATCGTTGTGGATAGGATTAATGCATCCCTAGGGTTAGTCGTCCTTATCTGCTTTTAACATCCAGTGTTTATTGCTTTATTTTATTTTACATTTTGTTGCCTCTGCTTTGGATTGAAGTCAAAGCCCTAAAACCTACCAAACCTTTTATGTTGCTTGGATAATGATGAATCCTTGTTGAGTTAACTTCGTGTTTTAGCATTACAATCCCCGTGGATACGATACTCGCTACCTTCTATATACGCCTTTACGTGTGAAAAGGGGCGATCAAATTTTAGGCGCCGTTCTTGGATTATTAAGATCATATAGGAATAACTTGACAATTTGGAATTATTAATTCAAGTTGTACTTTTATTTTTATTTTATTTCTTGCCATTCGATTTCCTTCTTTTCTCCGGGTAGTTTATGTTCACAAGGTCCCGGGACCCCACGAACTACACTTTGATCCGGAAATTGAAAATTCACAAAGGAGAAGGAGGCGGGCAAGAAGAAAGGAAGCAATGGCAAATCGAACAATCGAACAACGGGCGTTCCTCCAAGTAGCTGCACTTTGTTAGCGGATTTCTGAAATGCGGCTCAATTGGCGACTATGGGACTCGTTGTCCCTGCTCGGGAGCAAGACCGTTGAATTATATGTACGCACCTCCTACCGAGCAATTTCAAGGAGGCGGATGGGGCCCAGTAAACGCTAACAATTTTGGTGGCCGCCGCCCTAATCGGCATGGTTCGAGGAGCAGTTCGGAGGAGGAGTCACGAGAGGATCCGAATGCCCGTCTCGAGACCTATCTCGATATTTGTGACACCATCAAGCAGAATGGGGTGCCACAAGACACAATCCGGATCGCGCATGTTCGGATTTTCTCTGCGAAATCAAGCAAAGGACTGGTTCAAGACCTTAGATCGTCACGGCATCAACGGTTGGGCAACACTGTGAGAAATTTCTTTCAAGTACTTTCCTCCGGCTAAGCGCGAAGATCATAGCCGAGATTTCCACTTCTCCCGGTTAGGAGATGAATCTTTATTCGAGTCGTGGGAAAGATTCGGGGCCTATTGAGAAGGTGCCTACATCATGGATTCTCGAGGAGCGGCAGACACACGCTTTCTGACGGGTTGACACCTCGCACGAGGAGTATTGTTGACGTCAGCGGGGGCTGCCTATTGAGCAGACATGTAGGCAGGCCGGCCGCATCATAGAAGAGATGGCGGCCAGCGGTTATCGGTGGCGATGGAGAGGACACCGGTGGTGAAGGCCGCTACGTTGAAGGTGATTGATACGATAATATTATGGGCGATTCGCCTTGTTGAGAAGCCATTTGAGAAAGAAAGGAAAGGAAAAGGCGTGGCTCGGATAAATCTTGCGAGTCGAGAGATGAATGAGGCGAGGGCGTGAATTACATCAATCGGAGGAACAACCGTCACGGGGAATCCGTACAATCGAACAACAAATCACCCAAATTTCTCGTCGCCATGACCCAATAATTTTCAACGACCTCCGCGGTTTCTCGATTCGAGCGGGTGATTCGAGAGACGAAGAAGCCGAGTCTAGAGGACATGATGCACGCGATTGGTTGTAAGCAACCAACAATTGGCAACGAATCGAGTCGTTTATAAGCAACACCGTCTGAAGATTAATCATTTGGAGTCCACCGTGGCGGCTATGGGAAAGCATATGAAGATGATAGAGAATCAAATAAGTCGAGATAGCCACACAAATGAATGGGCAGCACAAGTCGGGCCAATTTCCGAGTAATGTCTGGAGGTAAACCCTAAAATCACCGTAATGCCATTCAATTGAGGTGGGCGAGCCTATCAAAATCACGAGGCGAGCGGTGAAAGCGGGCAAAGAGAGAGGATCTCGCGACCGAGCTCGCGACCGCGAGAATCTACAGTGGAGTTCGCGGCGGTTCGGTGGCGCGACAAGTTAAAACGCGCCCACGACAAGTCGATCGGAGGGCCTGGCGAGCGATCTAGCGGTCGCTAGCAATTCGGCGACATGAAATCGTCTGAAGCTTGAGACGCAAACCTAGCGCGAGAAAGCGGCGCGCGCAGCATGAGCGAAGGAAGATGGTGTTGATTGCTAGCGACCGCCACGCGGTCGAGAGGCTGATCGCGAAGAACTACGGTGAAGAAATTTTCGACGTACATGCCTCCAATTCCGTTTCAAGCCGTTTAGCCAAGCCAATACGATGAGAAGTTAACGAGTTCATGGAGATGTTTGAAAGGTGCACATCAATATTCCTTTACTTGATGCACTTGAGATATGCCGGGTTACGTGAAGTTTTGAAGGATGCCGTTGCCAATAAAAAGAAGCTTGGGAAATTCGAGGCGATAAATCATCTCAAGAGTGCGATCTTGTCTTTGCAAAAGAAGTTGCCGCTCAGCGAAAAGATCGAGCGACCGCCATAGCATGTGTCATCGGAGGACGAGACATTCTCCAGGTTACGTGTGATTTGGGGCAAGCATCAATCGATGCCGTTGTCCATTTTAACAGTTGTTGATTGGGGAGATCGGCCGACCACCATAGCTCTTGGATGGCGAACACATCGGTGACTTATCCGAAAGGGATAGTGGAGGGCGTGCTCGTGAAAGTTCGAGATTTCATCTTCCGGCTGATTTCGTTGTTCTCGATATGCGGAGGATGGGAATACACCTCTTATTCTCGGGCGACCATTCCTAGCTACCGGCGAGCAACGATGAGCGTGCAAGATGGAGATCTCACCTTGAGTCAGCGGCGAGGAGATGAAAATCTCTATATACGATGCTATGAAGCGACTGACGAGAAGACCATGGAAGGCTGTCGAGTTATAGAGCGGTTGTCGCCCACTCACTTTCAATCGGTGATCCGGTGGAGTTTTGTATGCAGAACTCGATTTTCTCACCATGAGACCTTGATGAGGCGTGTGATGAGATTTTAGAGTACCTGAGTCCATCGATGAAGTCGAGGCCTCCCCAGGAGTCGATGCCTTATTTAGATGTGAGGAAGCCGATTGGAGGAGAGGGCCGTGGTGAAGAAGGAAGAGACTACACCCAAGATTGAGTTGAAAGAGTTGTCGGACCATCTTGATATGCTTTCTTAGGCGGCGAGGCGTGCCGGTGATAATATCTTGGCTTTGACGGATGAGGAGACACGAAGCGATGGTTGTCTTTGAGCGATACAAGTTTGCGATTGGGTGGACGATTTACGATATCGAGGGTGACCCTCGATTTGCATGCACCGGATCTGTTGGAGAATGAATACAAGCGAAGGTGCAACCTCAGCGCCGATTGAATCCGGCGTGCAAGAGTCGTCGAAAAAAGTGTTGAAGCTCTTAGATGCGGCCATGATCTATGCCATATCCGACGGTGAGTGGGTTAGCCTAACTCAAGTGATATCCAAGAAAGGGTATCACGGTGATCGAGAGGCAGACAAACGAGCTTGTGGCAACAAGACTCGTAACGAGGATGGCGAGTTTGCATCGACTATCGTGCTCGAACACGACCACAAGGAAAGACCATTTTCCCGCCCTTTATTGATCGGATGTTGGACGGACTAGCGGGGTATGAGTTCTCTGTTTTCTCGATGGATATTCGGTACAATCAGTTGCCATCGCCGAAGATCGGCACAAGGCGGCGTTCGTGTCGGTATGGAGTTTTCGCCTATAGGCGAATGCCGTTTGGATTGTGCAATGCTCCACCACGTTCGAAGGTGCGTGATGTCCATCTTCCATGTGTTGATCGAGAATATTATGGAAGTCTTTATGGACGACTTTTTCGTGTTTGGCTCTTCATTCGACCATTGTCTCCATAATTTGTCAAGCATCTTGCAAAGATGTGAGGAGTTCTCAATTGGGAGAAGTGCCATTTCATGGTGAAGGAAGGTATCGTGCTTGGTCACAAGGTCTCGGCCAAAGGTTTGGAAGTGGATCGAGCGAAGATAGTAGCTATCGAGAAACTACCTCCGCCTACAAATGTCAAATCAGTGAGGAGTTTTCTCGGTCATGCGGGTTTTATAGAAGGTTCATCAAGAATTTCTCGGCGATCACGAAGCCATTGTGTGGATTGCTCGAGAAAGATATGAAGTTCGTGTTCACAAATGAGTGTTTGGGCGTTCGAGAAATGAAGTTAGCCACGATCTCGACTCAAGTTTTGGTCTCCCGATTGGAGTCAACCATTCGAAATGATGTGTGATGCGGTGATTGGGCGATCGGTCTTTGTATTAGGCGAGAACGAGACAAGCTTTTCCGAGTCATTTATTATGCAAGTAAGACTCTTGATAAGCGCGCATTTACATTTATAGTTGATATTTGAAGATGAGTTTAGCTCGTTTAATGTGCGTTTATGTATCGATTCTTAATGTTTTATTTATTTTAGAAGATCTTGCTCTTGGGTGTTATTTTGGTGTTTTGTAGGTTTATGTGTTGAAAATCGAGCAAGGCGAAGCACGAACCAAGATAGCAATCGCCCGGTTTCTAGCGACCGACTAGCGACCGCTAGTCGATCGCGGGCAAACCAATGAACACCGGAAGAGCGCGACCGCGACCTCGTGCCCGCGGCGAAGCCCGGTAGAAAAGCTCTTGGGCGATTTCGCGACCGGTTCATAATTGCTAGCGACCGCTAGCGAGTCGCGAGGAACTCTGGCGCGCGGCGAACAGCGAGCGCGAGGCGGGGAGATGGCTCATGGTCGAGCTAGCGACCATGACGGCGATCGCGAGAGAGGCGGCGGGCGCAAATTAGGGTTTCCACCCTTTTCTATAAATAAAGGCAAAGCCCTTGCGCCCATCGGACCCATTCGCCCAGACACGTTTTAGAGAGTTTTTCCTCGGTTTGTCTTTCTTTCGCTTAGTTTAGTTATAACTTTAATTCTTGCATTGTTCTAGTTTAGTTTTCCTTCGTTATCGATCGGACGCTTTGTCCGATCGCTTTCAGTTTTTCCGTTCTTTTGTTTGGGATTGGATTGAAGACCAACCATTGTTCATCAACGCTTCATTATGGGTTTATATATTTAATTTCCGTTTTATGGTTAAATCGTATTTTATTCCGTTTATTATGTACGCTAGTTTTGTTCTAATCCTAGGGTTTGCATGATCCGATCCTATATGTTGTGATTCACTGCTATTGTTATTTACCTTCCGGCATTGATTCATGATTCATGGTGCTTATTTATATGTGTTGATTTACGATCAATCTTGATGCATATCTAGTTGCCGATTAATGACGTAAGCGTATTAATTGTCAATCGATCTTGAATGCATGATACGAATAAGCGCTTGAGTCGTGGCGAGATAGGACATTCGTGGGAGGCATATTCTTAGTGATCCATTTGGAGTTGCTTATTTTCCTCTAGAGGCGTATCGTGATAGGGAAAATTAGTAATCAGCGCCGCAATTATCGTGGCGAAGTTGTTGGTTATATATGTGATCTTCCGTCTTATGCGGATTAAAGCGGTTAATAATAAGCGGGATAAACATCGTTGTGGATAGGATTGATGCATCCCAGGGTTAGTCTTTCTTTATAGTTATCTTCGTGATTTTATTGCGTTATTTATATTTCGCTTGGTTACCTTTGCTTTGGATTAAATTCCGAGCCCCAAAACCTCTCATCCTTTATCGTGGCGAATAATGATGAATTGTCGTTGAGCTAGCTTCTATGTTTTCGTGATACAATCTCGTGGATCGATGCTTGCTTACCTATACTTACACCTTTTACGTGTGGAAAAGGGTGATCAACTCTCGACTCTGCTCGAATGAACTACACCACCACGGAGAAGGAATTACTTGCTGTGGTCTATGCTTTGATAAGTTTAGACCTTATTTGGTGAGCACCCACACCATCGTACCTGTGACCATGCCGCCATTCGTCATCTATTCGCGAAGAAAGATTGAAAGCCAGGTGGTGAGATGGATCCTTCTTCAAGAGTTCGACATGGAAATTAAAGATAGAAAGGGCTGCGAAAATGTGGTAGCCGACCACTTGTCGCGATTGGAGAAACCAGTCGAAGGAGAGGATAAGAAGATTGGGATCAAGGAGAACTTCCCAGACGAGCACATCTTGAGCGTCATTGATCGCACACCATGGTATCTGATTTTGTCAATTATTTGGTGATTGGAGTCTTACCTCCATCGTGCAAAGGTCGTTTGAAAAGTTTCTCCACGATGTCAATTTCTATTATTGGGACGATCCTCGTCTCTACCGCCGATGTGCGATGGTGCGATCGTCATTGTGTTCCCCAAGGAGAATGAGAGAACATAATCCACGAGTGCCATAGTTCGTTGAATGGAGGCCATTTTGCGGCGAACGAAGACAGTGACAAAGATTTGCCACGATGGATTCTTTTGGCCTTCGATCTTCAAGGATTGCCAATCTTTTATCAAGAGTTGTGATCGTTGTCAAAGAATGGGGGCGTCACTAAGAAAGACGAGATGCCACGAAAACCATCATGGAGGTGGAACTATTTGGCGTATGGGATCGACTTCATGGGTCCGTTCCCCATGTCACGTGGTTACACATATTCTTCTTCTTTGTGGAGTATGTTTCCCGTTGGGTGGGCGATTCCATCATCACGAACGACTCAAGGTAGTGATCAAGTTCCTTCACAAGAACATTCGACTCGATTTGGAGTCCCGGGGCTTTGATCGGTGATGGGGATCGTATTTTAATAATAAGTGGCTGGCAGCGTTCTAGCCAAATATGGTGTGAAGATCGAGTCACCTCCCCTTACCACCCACAAGCAAGCAGGCAGTGAGCTCGCCAAGAGATCAAGCGATTTAGAAAATCGGTTGTTCATCGCAAGGATTGGGCTAAGCGGTTGGATGATGCTCTTTGGGCTACCGGACTGCATACAAAGCTCTCGTGCTATCTCCATATCAAATGGTATTTGGTAAATCCGCCATTTACGGTTGAATTGGAGCACAAAGCATATTGGGCCACGAGGAGAATCAACATGGATTTCAAGGAGGCGGTATGATGAGAAGTGACCAGCTGTTGGAGCTTGGTGGAGGAATGAAGCTTTTGAGAATTCTCGGATATCTGAGGAAAGAGCTCAAAATTCCATGATCTCCACATTCGTGCCAAAGTTTTTCGGGGTAATGAAGTCTTGCTTTACAATGCTCGACTCAGTCATTCCCGGAAAGCTCAAGTCAAGATGGTCGGGGCCGTATACCGTTTACCGTGCACTTGCGATGGGAGTTCTGAACTCCTGACTCGGGGGCAACATTTTTAAAGTGAGCGGCCGGTGCCTCAAATCCTACTTCAAGTCACACTTGATCGATAAGTCGAGGTGACCAAGCTCAACGAACCATGATAAGAGTCCCGTCGAGCTAGCGGCGATAATTCTAACACTGGTTGGGAGGTAACCAACAGTTTACATGCTTTTTATGTTTGTTGTTTTCGTTTTTGTTTTGGTTGTGTTTCTTTGTTTGTGTCGTGTCTCGTTGTTTGGTGAGATCCCAAAGTTTTAATAGCTTTTCTTTAAAAAAAAAAAAAACAAGTACTAGCGACCACCCTAGCGACCGCGGTCGTGAGGTGTGGTCGCGAGTATTTGGGCGTAACATTTTTGTTTAGCGGCGAGCTCGCGGCTGACTCGCGATCGCGAGCTCGGCCGCGAGATCCGTCGCGACCAGCGTCTGACCCGTGATAAGCGCGCATTTTACGTTTATAGTTGATATTTGAAGATGAGTTTAGCTCGTTTAATGTGCGTTCGTATCGATTCTTAATGTTTTATCTATTTCTAGAAGATCTTGCTCTTGGGTGTTCTTTTGGTGTTGTGTAGGTCCATAGGTTGAAAATCGAAGCAAGGAGCGGCGACGAGCCAATATACACTCTGGCTGTGTCTAGCGACCAACCTAGCGGTCGCTAGGGCGGCCCTTCAAAGCTCTGTGAGAACCCGGCTGGCGTGACCGCGATAACGTGCCGCGGCGAAGCCCCGTCGAGAAAGTCATCGGACGATTTCGCGACGGATCGAAATTCCTAGCGACCGCTAGCCATGGCCATGAGCCAACCAAGCGGGCGCAGAGCGGCAGCGGCGAGAGGGCAGCGAGACTTACCTCGCGACCGCACCTAGCGACCGCGAGGAGTGCTCGCGAGACGGCGCTGGCAAGAGGAAAAACTAGGGTTTGGGGTGTGCCTATATATGGCAACACCCCATCGCGCCTAACCGCCCATACGATTCGAGCCTCTTTCTCTCAGTTTTCATAAGTTTTCCAGATTTTTAGCTTTAGGTTCCATATAGTTTCATTCTAGAGTTGATTTACATTGTTCTTCATTTGTTTTACGTTTAGTCTCGATCCTAACGTTTCGTCAGGACAATCTTTCTGAAGTTTCCGTTTTATTTGAGGTTGGGATTCAAGCCCAGCGATTGTTCATCAACGCTTCATCACGGGTTTTATATATTTAATTTCCGTTTCTATGGTTAAATCGTATTTTATTCCGTTTGTTATATCTCGCTAGTTTTTCGTTCTAATCCTGGGTTTGCATGATTCGATCATATATGTTGTGATTCACATTATCGCTATTTACCGTCCATGCATTGATTCATGATTCGATTGTGCTTATTTATATGTGTTGATTTACGATCAATCTTGATGCATATTTAGTTGTCGGTTAATTACGTAATTGTGTTAATTGTCGATCGATATCGAATGCATGATACGAATGAGCACTTGAGTCGTAGGCGAGATAGGATATTCGTGGAAGCATATTCTTTGTGATCCATTTGGGTTGCTTGTTTTCACTAGAGGCGTAATGATAATAGGGAAACTAGTAATCTCTGACGCGCTTTTATAATGTGAAATTGTCGGTTATATATGTGATCTTCCATCTTATCTGGATTAAAATTGGTTAATAGGAACAGGATAATCATACGTTGTGGATAGGATTAATGCAGCCCTAGGGTTAGTCATTTTTTATCTGTTTTTAAACATCCGAGTGTTTATTGCTTTAATTTACTTTCTGTTTTGTTACCTTTGCTTTGGATTGAATTCCGAAGCCCTAAAATCTCACAAAACCTTATTTGTTGCTTGGATAATGATGAATCCTTGTTGAGTTAGCTCAGATTTTAGCATTACAATCCATGTGGATCGATACTTAAACTACCTATATTTACACCTTTTAGTGTTAGAAAATTAAGCGATCAAATTTTGGCGCCGTTCTTGGGATTATTAAGATCATATAGGAATAACTTGACAATTTGGAATTATTAATTCAAGTTGTACTTTTATTTTTATTTTTATTCCTTGCCAATCGATTTCTTCTTTTCCTCCAGTAGTTTATGTTCTGAGGTCCCGGGACCTCTGAACTACATTTTGATCCGAAATCAAAAATTCACAAAGGAGAAGGAGAGGCGAGAAGAAAGGAAGCAATGGCGAATCGAGAATAGCGGGTGTTCATAAAGTAGTGCTGCGCTGTTGGCGGATTTCACAATCAATGCAGTGCCAATTGGCGACTATGGGACTCGTTGTCCACTGCTCGGGGCGGCAAGACCGTTGAATTACATGTCTGGACCTCCTGCCGAGCAATTTCAAGGAGGCGGATGGGGCCAAGTAAATGCTAATAATTTTGGTGAAGCCGGCCTAATCGGCGTAGTTCGAGGAGCAGTTCGGAGGAGGAGTCACAGAGGATCCGAATGCCCGTCTCGAGACCTATCTCGACATTTGTGACACCATCAAGCGAGAATGGGGTGCCACAAGACACAATCCGGATCGTATGTTCGGATTCTCTGCGAAATCAAGCAAAGGATGGTTGAAGACCTTAGATCGTCACGGGCATCAGCAGGTTGGGCGATTACGTGTGAGAAGTTCCTTCAAGTACTTTCCTCCGGCTAAGGCACGAAGATCATAGCCGAGATTTCCCTTCTCCCGATTAGGAGATGAATCTTTATTCGAGTCGTGGGAAAGATTCGGGGCTCATTGAGAAGGTGCCCACAGCATGGATTCTCGAGGAGCAGCAGTTACGCAGCTTCTGTTGGTGACACCTCGCACGAGGAGTATTGTTGACGCATCAGCGGGGTTGCCTATTGAGCAGGGCGTGTAGGCGAGGCCAGCCGCGTCATAGAAGAGATGGCGGCCAGCGGTTATCGATGGCCGATGGAGAGGACACCGGTGGTGAAAAGGCTGCTACCGTTGAAGGTGATTCAGTATGATAATATTATGGGCGATTCACCTTGTTAAGAAGTCGATTTGAGAAAGAAAGGAAAGGAAAAGGCACGGCTCAGATAAATGCTGCAGAGTCAGAGATGATCGGGGCTGAGGACGTGAATTACATAAATCAGAGGAACAACCGTCCTAGGGGAAATCCGGCGTACAATCCTAACAATAGAAATCACCAAAATTTCTCGTACGCCAACCCCAATAATTTTCAACAGACCTCACTTGGTTTCTCGATTCGAGCGGAGTGATTCAAGAGACGAAGAAGCCGAGTCTAGAGGACATGATCGTGATTGGTTGTGAGCAACCAACAATTGGCAACGAATCAGAATTCGTTTATAAGCAACACTGGGCAGAAGATTAATCATTTGGAGTCCACTGTGACGGCTATGGGAAAGCACATGAAGATGATGGAGAATCAAATAAGTCAGATAGCCGCACAAATGAATGGGCAGACAAGTCGGACCACTTTCCGAGTGTCTGAGGTAAACCTAAAAATCAACGTAATGCCATTCACTTGAGGGTGGACGAGCTTATCAAAGTCACGAGGAGATTTAGCGGGAAAGCGGGCAAAGAGAGAATCTCGCGACGAGCTCACGACCATGAGCCCGGCGCGAGAAATCAAAGATGGAGTTCGCGGCTCGGTGAGCGCAACAAGTCAGCAGCGCCCGCGACATATCGGTCAGGGACCTGGCGAGCGACCTGGCGGTCGCGAGTAATTCTGCCGCCACGAAATCATCAGAAGCTTGAGGCGCTGGCTAGCGCCCGAGAAAGCGCCAGCGCGCGTCCGCCAGCGAAGGAGGCGGTGCACATGTGCTGGCGACCGCGCACGCCGGTCGCGAGGATGATCGCGAGGCAGCCGTGAAGAAATTTCCGGCGTCGTGCCTCCAATTCCGTTTCAAGCCGTTTAGCCAAACTGAAATGCGATGAGAAGTTAACTTGATTCATGGAAGTTTGAAAGGTGCACATCAATATTCCTTTACTTGATGCACTTGAGATATGCGGGTTACGTTAAGTTTACGAAGGATGCCGTTGCCAATAAGAAGAAGCTTGGGAAATTCGAGGCGATAAATCATCTCGAGAGTGCAATCTTGTCTTGCAAAAGTTGCCGCTCAGCGAAAGATCCGAGCGGCTTCACCATAGCATGTGTCATCGGAGGACGACATTCTCGAGGTTACGTGTGATTTGGGGCAAGCATCAATCGATGCCGTTGTCCATTTTTAACAGATTGGAGATTGGGGAGATCAAGCCGACCACCATAGCTCTTCAGATGGCAAACACATCGGTAACTTATCCGAAAGGGATAGTGGAGGACGTGCTCGTGAAAGTTCGAGATTTCATCTTCCCAGCTGATTTCGTTGTTCTCGATATGCCAGAGGATGGGAATACACCTCTTATTCTCGGGCGACCATTCCTAGCTACCGGCAGAGCACTAATAGACGTGCAAGATGGAGATCTCGCCTTCCGAGTCAACGGCGAGGAGATGAAAATCTCTATATATGATGCTATGAAGCGGCGACGAAGACCATGGAAGATTGTCGAGTTATAGAGCAGGTATCGCCCACTCACTTTCAATCGGTTGATCCGGTGGAGTTTTGTATCTGAACTCGATTTTCTCACCCGAGACCTTGATGAGGCGTGTGACGAGATTTTAGAATATCTTGAGTCCATCGATGAAGTCGAGGCCTCCCGAAAGTCGATGCCTTATTTGGATGTGAGGAAGCCGATTGGAGGAGAGGGCGCGTGTTGAAGAAGGAAGAAACTACACCCAAGATTGAGTTGAAAGAGTTGCGGACCACGGTATGCATTCTTAGGCGGCGAGAGGCGTGCCGGTGATAATATCTTGGCTTTGTGAGATGAGGAGACACGTAAACGATGGTTGTCTTTGAAGCGATACAAGTCTGCGATTGGGTGGACTATTTCGATATCAGGGGTCCCCGATTTGCATGCACCGGATCTGTTGGAGAATGAATACAAGCCAAGGTGCAACCTCAGCGCCGATTGAATCCGGCTATCAAGAGGTCGTCGAAAAAGAGTCTTGAAGCTCTTAGACGCAGCATGATCTATGCCATATCCGACGGCCAGTGGGTTAGCCCTACTCAGTGGTATCTAAGAAAGGGGTATCACGGTGATCGAGAGGCAGACAAGCGAGCTTGTGGCAACAAGACTGTAATGAGGATGGCGGTTGCATCGACTATCGTGCTCACGAACACGCCCACGAGGAAAGACCATTTTCCCGCCTTTATTGATCGGATGTTGGACGGACTAGCGGGGTATGAGTTCTCTTGTTTTCTCGATGGATATTCGGTACAATCAGATTGCCATCGCCAGAAGATCGGCCAAGGCGGCGTTTACGTGTCCGTATGGAGTTTTAAACATAGTGAATCTTAGTTTGGATTGTCAATGCTCCGCCCACCTTCCAACGATGTATGATGTCCATCTTCCATGGGTTGATCGAGAATATTATGGAAGTCTTTATGGACGACTTTTCCGTGTTTGGCTCTTCATTCGACCATTGTCTCCATAATTTGTCACAAGTCTTTGGAAAGATGTGAGGAGGCGAATCTTGTTCTCAATTGGGAGAAGTGCCATTTCATGGTGAAGGAAGGTATCGTGCTTGGTCACAAAGTCTCGCCAAGGATTGGAAGTGGATCGAGCAAAGATAGTCGCTATCGAGAAACCCTCCGCCTACAAATGTCGAATCGGTGAGGAGTTTTCTCGGTCATGCGGGTTTTATAGGCGGTTCATCAAGGATTTCGGCGATCACGAAACCATTGTGTGGATTGCTCGAGAAGATATGAAGTTCGTGTTCACGAAGGAGTGTTTGGGCGTTCGAGAATTGAAGTTAGCCCTAATCTCGACTCGGTTTTGGTCTCACCGATTGGAGTCGACCATTCGGTGATGTGTGATGCGGCGATTGGGCGATCGGTCTTGTTTTGGGCGAAGCAGAGACAAGCTTTTCGAGTCATTTATTATGCAAGTAAGACTCTCGACTGCTCAAATGAATTACACCACCACGGAGAAGGAATTGCTTCGTGGTCATGCTTCGATAAGTTTAGACCTTATTTGGTGAGCACCCACACGCATCGTACACCGACCATGCCGCCATTCGTCATTTGTTCGCCAAGAAAGATTCAAAGCCCAGATTGGTGAGATGGATCCTTCTTCTTCAAGAGTTCGACATGGAGATTAAAGATAGAAAGGGCTGCGAAAATGTGGTAGCCGACCATTTGTCGCGATTGGAGAAGCCAGTCGAAGGAGAGGATAAGAAGATTGGGATCAAGGAGAACTTCCCAGACGAGCACATCTTGAGCGTCATCGATCGCACACCATGGTATGCTGATTTTGTAAATTACTTGGTGATTGGAGTTCTACCTCCATCGTGCAAAGGTCATTTGAAAAAGAAGTTTCTCCACGATGTTAAATTCTATTATTGGGACGATCCTCATCTCTACCGCCGATGTGCCGATGGTTTGATACGTCACTGCGTTCCCCAAGGAGAATGGGAGAACATAATCCACGAGTGCCATAGTTCGTTGTTGGAGGCCATTTTGCGTGACGAGGCGGTGCAAAGATTTGCCACGATGGATTCTTTTGGCCTTGATCTTCAAAGATTGCCTATCTTTTATCAAGAGTTGTGATCGTTGTCAAAGAGTGGGGAATGTCACTAAGAAAGGCGAGATGCCACGAAAACCATCATGGAGGTGGAACTATTTGGCGTATGGGATCGACTTCATGGGTCCGTTCACGTGTCACGTGGTTACACGTATATTCTTCTTCTGTGGAATCGTTTCCCGTTGGGTAGGCGATTCCGACCGTCACGAAACGACTCAGGTAGTGATCAAATTCCTTCACAAGAACATTCGACTCGATTTGGAGTCCCGGGCTTTGATCGGTGATGAAGTCGCGTTTAATAATAAGTGGCTAAGCGATGTTCTGGCCAAATATGGTGTGAAACGTCGAGTCACCTCCCCACCATCCACAAGCAAGCGGGCAAGCTGAGCTCGCCAACCGAGAGATCAGCGATTTTAGAAAATCGGTTGTTCGGCCTGAGGATTGGGCAAGCGGTTGGATGATGCACTTTGGGCTTACGGATGCGTCAAAGCTCCCATCGGACTATCTCCATATCAAATGGTATTTGGTAAATCTTGCCATTTACCCGTTGAATTGAACCACAAAGCATATTGGTGACGAGGAGAATCAACATGGTTTGAAAGAGGCGGTATGATGATGGTGACCAACTGTTGGAGCTTGACGGTGGAGGAATGAAGCTTTCGAAATTCTCGGATATCTGAGGAAAGAGCTCGAAATTCCACGACCTCCACATTCGTGCCAAAGGATTTTAGTCGGGTAATGAAGTCTTACTTTACAATGCTCGACTCGTCTATTCAGGAAAGCTCAAGTCAAGATGGTGGGGCCGTACACGTTTACCGTGCGCTTGCCCGATGGGAGTTCTGAGCTCCTGAACTCGGGGCAACATTTTTAAAGTGAGCGGCGAGTACCTCAAATCCTACTTCAAGTCACACTTGATAGAAGTCGGGTGACCCACTAAGCGAACCATGATACGAGTACCGTCGAGCTAGCGGCGATAATTCTAGCTTGGTTGGGAGGTAACCAACAGTTTTACCGCTTTTGTTTTTGTTGTTTCGTTTTGTTTCGATTGTGTTTCTTTGTTTGTGTCGTGTTTCGTTGTTTCTTTCGATCCCAAAGTTTAATAGCTTTCTTTTAAAAAAAAAAAAAAAACAAGTGTCTAGCGACCACCCTAGCGGCCAGCGGTCAGCGGTGTCGCGAATTCAAGCGAATGTTGTTTTACGGCGGTCGGGCTCGCGGCCAGCTTCGCGATCGCGAGCTGAGGCCGCGAGATCCATCATGACCAGCGTCTGACCCGTGCCCGTCGTGACCGCGTTTTAACCTTATTTCTCCCAAAATTGTAACCCCACACACACGTTTTTACGAAAAGAGCGACAACCAAACCCCTCAAACACCCAAGACACTCTCTTCCCAATTTTCTTGCATTTCTCCACCAAATCCACTCAGGTATGCTATATTTGTTTAATTCTTCATGGGTTTACATTTATTGAGCATGATTAGGAAGGATTTGTTCCATTTATCCTCTTGAGGTGGGTTTAATTAAAATTGTGAGACTAGGGCTTATTTTGTTAGATTTGTGTGGTGTTTGAGCATGATTTGTCCAATGATAGGTTTCTTCACGTTTATACCGTATATTGTTAAGTCTAATGTGCCTACATTGTTGATTTGGGTTAATAATTTGTGAAATAGCCTTGAAGCGATTCTTTTCTACGTCTTGTGACGACCTTTCATGACCGTTGGCCTTCTTGTCTGGTATTTCATGTATGTGTATTCATCAGCCTGCCCGTCGGCGACCGCTGACCGTGCTTGCGATCTCCTAGCGACCGCTAGGTGTCGAAGGTGATCGCTAGTTTTACGCCAGACGTCTAATTTTGCAAATTTTTGGTGTGTGTATGTTTTCCCATTTGTGTTGTCTTGCGATCATATGACAATATGGGGAAAATAATTTGATTAAGTTGAAGTTTGGGGATCTATATTGAGCATTTTGGGTTGGCGTTGTTTTGATTGTTTCATTCATACACGGGCTAACTTTGAAATTCTTTTAGGTACACTATGTCGCGTACTCACGATCATGGCGCAAAGCGCAAGAGCATTGTCTCCACTTCCCACGACGAGACACAAGATGATCTCCACGATGAGCATCATGATGAGCCTCGCGACGAGCCACGCATGGCACCACGGATGAGTTCGATCCGAAAATTTTGGGGTCCGGCTGCAGTGACTCGTCGAGAAGCGATGGGATCGATTGGTGAGATTACGGCACGCATTCACGTTTCATGTGCCTCAATCGTGTCGAGATGGGCATCACCAATGATGTGGCGTGGTTGGCGAGAGGTCGGTGCATACTCATTATCACGGCCAATTATCTTACGTGCGGATCACGACACTTGAATTCTTGTCGACTCTCCATGTCCACAAGACAAGCGGCATGCGGACTACATCATGTTCGGCTCGACAATGAGCCGTCAACTCTCGTGGGCGAACTTAATGGAATCATCAATGGAATCCGGAAGGCAACTACATAGGGGCGTCGAGTACGGTCCGGGCGTATGGCCAAGATCATGGACTCGGACTGAGCACCTCCATACTATGATGCCTCGAGATCGAAGCTAGCTCGTCTGGAATCCGGCGGTCCGTTCTTCCATCGGCTCCTCACATTCACCTTACATGGCGTTCGAGCATGGCACTATCCTCTCACAAGATATGAGCTCTTGATTGGAGCTATGTTCAACGGAGGATGCATGCGGCATGTTCCTTGCTCGGCACTTCCACATGCGATCCACGGTTTGGGTGAATTCGAAGATATGCATGGGGATTCGTTACCCCCATTCTTGATTTCTTTGGGATTACGATTCGAGAAGTCCGATCTCTCACGACATCTTCTGGACAAGGCGTGCCTATCGTCGAGACGTTCTGAAGAGCACCCAGGCGTTACTTGTGGTTGTTATATGATCAAAGCGGCGATCGATCTTAGCTACCCAATCCAGAGCTCGCGGTATAAGCCGATACTTTACTCCGGATGCCAGCTGGAATATGAGCTCCTTTGCACAATATGCATGGACGGTAGCGTGAGCAGCAAAGGCGGTCGGCGAGCAACCGTATGAGGAGAAAGCCGAGCAAGCCGGGCCGAAGTGGCTCACGGGCAGTGGCATATTGCGCCGCCGCCCGTTCGAGGCGACCGGGTTTATGATCGATTAGATCACATAGATGGTCGTCTCAACCATATTGGCGGGAACGACATCGATTATGGAGCGGCGACAAGCCATCTACACCAACAACAAGCACATCTCGAGCAACAGCGAAGATGATGGAGATGATCGCGGCAATGGAATCGATGGCGTGGATTTTATCCGCCACGGAGAATGTATGACATTCAGGTAAGTTTTCTCTCCAACTACTCTTTTACGCAAACCTTATTGTTTCCACATGTTCACAATAAGTTTGGGGGTAAACGAGTTTAGTTGGTTGAGAATCTGTTTATGTTTTCTATGCTTTATGGTTTAGTTGTTATGCTTTGGGATCTTTTATGGTGTTTTTGTTTTTTTTCGTTTTCGTGTCATCGATCAACGAGTTAAGTGAAGTATGTTAATCCATGTGGCCAATGTGATAGAAATTTTGGTGAAATTTAATGATAGTCGCATGATATGTTAGAAAATGGCATGAATGACGTGAGATGGCTTAGAACATTGTTTTTCACCATTTGCTTATCTGTGAGACTTGAGCTTCACTATATACATATCTTGATCTGAGTTTACATTAATTGTGTGATATCGTGCATGTGATTATCTTCTAGAACTTGCCGTGTTTACGTATCGAGGCTATGATATGTGTTTGAATTTGGAAAGGATAAAAGGCCATCGTTGTTAACCACTTATCACCCAAACACTAACTTGATGATATATACCATTTATCGCCTTCTTTGAGCCTTTATTAGACTTTTCTTTCGATTAACTTGATGATAGGAGGTGAGGATGGATATGGGAATCAAAGGGTGAAATTTTGATGTAGTTATGATGAGAAAGTTTCGTTTAGAAAAACACATACGTGGTGAAGAATAGTACCTTTGTTGTAAAGATAAACCTATAAGCTCTAGAAAAGAAAAGAAAAGAAAAATGTTAAGTTCACTATGAGTGTTGAGCATAAAGGTCTTTAATCAAAGTATAGGTACATTACGTGGCATTAAAGCGTTGATTTATACGTTGGGAAAGAAGAGGAAAATGGACAAAGTCCATATGTGTCGAAAAGTATAAATGGGGTGCTTGGAATATTCTTGAGTCACTTAGCCATATTTTATCCTACCTTAACCAATGTGCCTACATTACAACCTATGAAAAGACCTCTTTGATCTAATTTGAACCTGATGACGTGGTGGAGATATTAGAAAGCAGCAAGCCTATGGTAAGATGTTGCATTGCATTGATCGTTGAGTGTATACCGTCCTACATTTTTATGAGTTGAGTGTATCCTATATTTTACACACATGCCGTTGTGAGGTTGAATTAAATAAGTTTTGCCGTCGATTGTTGTTTGTGTTGAGTTGGCTAGCGTCGTCATGTGCACTAATGTTTTGGCGTTGATATGTTTACGAGGCCTAGAATGGTTGTCATCTTTGCTATGCTCGTTGATCTTTTCGTTGTGTCTTTCTGTTTTGGTTTTGTTTGAGGACAAACAATGATTTAAGTTTGGGGTTTGATAAGCGCGCATTTTACGTTTATAGTTGATATTTGAAGATGAGTTTAGCTCGTTTAATGTGCGTTCGTATCGATTCTTAATGTTTTATCTATTTCTAGAAGATCTTGCTCTTGGGTGTTCTTTTGGTGTTGTGTAGGTCCATATGTTGAAAATCGAAGCAAGGAACAGCGAGAGCGAATATACACTCGGCTTTGTCTCTAGCGACCAACCTAGCGGTCGCTAGGATGGCCTTAGGAAGCTCTGTGAGAACCCGGCACAGTGACCGCGATAACGTGCCCATGGCGAAGCCAGTAGCAGAAAAGTCATGGGCGATTTCTCGCGACGGATCGAAATTCCTAGCGACCGCTAGCCATGGCCATGAGCCAACCAAGCGGGCGCAGGCGGCAATGACGAGAGGGCAGCGAGACTTACCTCGCGACCGCACCTAGCGACCGCGGTGGGTCGCGAGCCAGCGGCGGAGGAAAAACTAGGGTTTGGGGTGTGCCTATATATGTGGCAACACCCCATCATATAACCGCCCATCGATTCGAGCCTCTTTCTCGGTTTTCATAAGTTTTCAGATTTTAGCTTTAGGTTCCATATAGTTTCATTCTAGAGTTGATTTACGCATTGTTCTTCATTTGTTTCGTTTAGTCTACGATC
Source organism: Salvia rosmarinus (assembly GCA_036937905.1). Taxonomy (NCBI): domain Eukaryota; kingdom Viridiplantae; phylum Streptophyta; class Magnoliopsida; order Lamiales; family Lamiaceae; genus Salvia; species Salvia rosmarinus. Next base: position 94,358,664 of record CM072813.1, read on the forward strand.
AGGAGCGTTTCGTCAGGACAATCTTTACAAGTTTCCGTTTTCGGTGAGGTTGGGATTGAGCCCAGCGATTGTTCATCAACGCTTCATCACGGGTTTTATATATTTAATTTCCGTTTCTATGGTTAAATCGTATTTTATTCCGTTTGTTATGTCGGCTAGTTTTTCGTTCTAATCCTAGGGGTTTGCATGATTCGATCCTATATGTTGTGATTCTGTTATCGCTATTTACCGTCCATGCATTGATTCATGATTCGATTGTGCTTATTTATATGTGTTGATTTACGATCAATCTTGATGCATATTTAGTTGTCGGTTAATTACGTAATTGTGTTAATTGTCGATCGATATCGAATGCATGATCTGAATGAGCCTTGAGTCGTGGGCGAGATAGGATATTCGTAGGAAGCATATTCTTTGTGATCCATTTGGGTTGCTTGTTTTCACCTAGAGGCGTATGATAATAGGGAAACTAGTAATCTCTGACAGCTTTTGTAATGTAAATTATCGGTTATATATGATCTTCCATCTTATGCGGATTAAAATTGGTTAATAGGAGCAGGATAATCATCGTTGTGGATAGGATTAATCGACAGCCTAGGGTTAGTCATTTTTATCTGTTTTTAAACATCCAAGTGTTTATTGCTTTAATTTAATTTCTATTTTGTTACCTTTGCTTTGGATTGAATTCGAAGCCTAAAATCTCACAAAACCTTATTTGTTGCTTGGATAATGATGAATCCTTGTTGAGTTAACTTCGTATTTTAGCATTACAATCCACGTGGATCGATGCTTAACTTACCTATATTTACACCTTTTAGTGTTAGAAAATTAAGCGATCAACCAGCGCCCGCCGTGACCCACGTTTAACACTTATTTTCCCCATTCTTGTAACCTACACACACTCGCGTTTTTACGAAAAATAGCGCCCCTTTCTCTCTCAAGCACCCAGACACCTCTCTCTCCAAATTTCTTGCGTTTCTCCATCAAATCCACTCAAGGTATGCTATATTTGTTTCATTCTTCATGGGTTTCGTTTATTGAGCATGATTAGGAAGGATTTGTTCCATTTATCCTTTTGAAGTGGGTTTAATTAAATTTGAGAAACTATGGCTTATTTTGTTAGATTTGTTTGGTGTTTGAGCATGGTTTGTCCAATGATAGGTTTATTCACGTTTATACACGTATATTGTTAAATCTAATGTGCCTACATTGTTGATTTGGGTTAAAATTTGAGAAATAGGCTTTATATTTACATTACTCAGGTTTTCGTGACGCGTTCGATATGTGGCATTGGTCATCTGCTGGTCTGGCGCTCATTGTGTATGTATGCGTGCGCCCGTCGGCGACCGCTAAACATGTCTTCGACCACCCTCGCGACCATGAGGTGTGGTCGCGAAGTCGCCAAACGTCAATTTTGCAAATTTTTGGTGTGTGTGTGTTTTCCCATTTTGTGTTGTCTTGCAAGATCATATGACAATATGGAAATAATTGGACTAAGTTGAAGTTTGGGGATCTATATTGAGCAATTTGGGTTGGCGTTGTTTTGATAGTTTCATTCCTACCTTGCCGACTTTGAAATTTTTTAGGTACAATATGCAGCGTACTCACGGTCCTGCATGCAGCGAGCATTGTCACCCACTTCCCACGACGAGACACAAGATGAGCTCCACGACGAGCTACGATGAGCATCATGATGAACCTCACGACGAGCCACGCATGGCACCACGAGATGAATTCGATCCAGAAAATTTTGAAGTCGGTGCCGTCGAATGACTCGTCGAAAGCCGTTGGGATCGATTGGTGAGATTACGGCATAGGCATTCACGGTTCATGTGCATCAATACGTGTCGAGAGATGGGTATAAGCGATGATGTGGCGTGGTTGGCGAGAGATCCGGGCTGTACTCGATTATCACGGCCAACTATCTTACATACGGATCGACGACACTCAATTCTTGTCGACTCTTCATGTCCACAAGACAAGCGGAATGCGGATTACATCATGTTCCAACTTGACAATGAGCCCGTCGATTATCGTGGGCGAGCTTAATGGAATAATCAATGGAGATCCGGAGGCAACTACATAGGGGCGTCAGTACACGATCAAAGCGTATGGCCAAAGTTCATGGACTCCGGACTCGAGCACACTCCATACTATGATGCCGAGAGATCGGCTAGCTCATCACGGAATCCGGTCCGTTCTTTCCACCGCTCATCACGTTCACCTTACATGGCCGTTCGAGCGCCGCACCGTCCTCTCACAAGATATGAGCATCTTGATTGGGCCGTGTTCAACGGAGAAGATGCATGCGGCATGTTCCTAGCTCAACACTTCCACATGCGTCCACGGTTTGGGTAATTCGAAGATATGCATAGGGGATTCGTTACCCCATTCTTGATTTTTGGGATTATGATTCGAGAGAGTCCGATCTCTCATGACATCTTCTGGACAAACCATGCATATCGTCGGACGCGTTCTGAAGAGGCACCCCGACGTTACATGGCATTATATGATCAAAGCGGCGATCGGTCTTCAGCCTACCCAACCCGTAGCTCGCGGTATAAGCCGCTACTTTAACGCGGATGCCAACCGGAATTTGAGCTCCTCGCACGTATGCATGGACGCGCGCGTGAGCGTGATAAGGCGGTCGAGCGAGCAACCGCGCGAGGCAAGCCGGGCCGAGTGGCTCACGAGGCAGTGGCGTATTGCACCCGCCACCCGTTCGAGGTGACCGGGATTTATGATCGATTAGATCAAATAGATGGTCGTCTCAACCATATTGGCGGAAACGACCTCGATTATGGAGCGGCGGCAAGCCCTCTACACCCAACACGGGCACGTCTCGAGCAACAACGTAAGATGATGGAGATGATGCGGCAATGGAATCGATGGCGTGGATTTTATCCACCACCGAGTGTGTGACATTCAGGTAAGTTTTCTCTCCAACTACTCTTTTGCAAACCTTATTGCTTCCAAGTGTTCACAATAAGTTTGGGGGTAAACGAGTTTGGTTGGTTGAGAATCTGTTTTTGTTTACGTGCTTTATGGTTTAGTTGTTATGCTTTGGGATCTTTTGTGTGTTTTGTTTTGTTTTTCGTTTTCGTATACATCGATCAACGAGTTAAGTGAAGTGTGTTAATCCATGTGGCCAATGACGATAGAAATTTTTGGTGAAATTTAATGATAGTGCGCATGATATGTTAGAAAATGACGCATGAATGACGTGAGATGGCTTATCTTGTTGTTTTCACCATTTGCTTATCTGTGAGACTTGAGCTTCCTTTGTATACATATCTTGATCTGATTTTTGTTAATTGTGTGATTTCGTGCATGTGATTATCTTCTAGACCTTGCCGTGTTTACGTATCGAGGCTATGATATGTGTTTGAATTTGGAAAGGATAAAGGCCATCTTTGTTAACCACATATTCACCCAAACACTAACTTGATGATATATACCATTTGTCGCCTTCTTTGAGCCTTTATTAGACTTTTCTTTCGATTAACCGGATGATAGGAGGTGAGGATGGATATGGGAATCAAAAGGGTTGAAATTTGGATGTAGTTATAATGAAAAGTTTCTTTTAGAAAAATACATATGTGGTGAAAAATAGTACCTTTGTTGTGAAAGATAAACCTATAAGCTCTAGAAAAGAAAAAACAAAGAAAATGATAAGTTCACTATGAGTGTTGAGCATAAAGGGTCTTTAATCAAAGTATAGGTACATACGTGGCATAAAGCGTTGATTTAGCACGTTGGGAAAGAAGAGGAAAATGGACAAAATCCATATGTTCGAAAAGTATAAATGGGGTACTTGGAATATTCTTGAGTCACTTAGCCATATTTTATCCTACCTTAACCAATGTGCCTACATTACAATCTATGAAAAGACCTCTTTGATCTAATTTGAACACAATAGCGGTGGAGATATTAGAAGCGGCAAGCCTATGGTAAGATGTTGCATTGCATTGATCGTTGAGTGTATACCGTCCTACATTTCTTTATGAGGTGAGTGTATCCTATATTTTACACACATGCCATTGTGAGGTTGAATTAAATGAGTTTTTGCCCGTCAATTGTTGTTTGTGTTGAGTGGACTAACGTCGTCATAATGTAGCTAATGTTTTTGGCGTTGATATGTTTAGAGGGCTAGAATGGTTATCATCTTTGCTACGCTCGTTGATCTTTCGTTGTGTCTTTCTGTTTTGGTTTTGTTTGAGGACAAACAATGATTTAAGTTGGGGGTTTGATAAGCGCGCATTTTACGTTTATAGTTGATATTTGAAGATGAGTTTAGCTCGTTTAATGTGCGTTTACGTATCGATTCTTAATATTTTATCTATTTCTAGAAGATACTACTCTTGGGTTTCTTTTGGTGTTGTGTAGGTCCATATGTTGAAAATCGAAGCAAAGAGCGGCATACGAGCAAAAATACACATCGGCTTTGTTTCTAGCGACCAACCTAGCGGTCGCTAGGCTGGCCGCTAAACAACCAGCGAGAACCAAGCGAGACCCGACCGATCGCGATCTCGTGCCATGAGCGACCCAGTAGCAGAAAGCTCTTGGACAATTTCGCGACCGTGGCTAGCGACCGCTAGCCGGTCGCGAGTAACCTTGTGGCGCAAGGAGGCGAGGCGGCGAGAAGAGCGTCTTGAGACATACCTAGCGATCGACCTGGCGATCGCGAGGAGTGTCGCGAGTCCGCTCGGCGAAGGAGAATGGGGTTTGGGGTGTGCATATATATAGCAGCACCCCGCTCGCTACAAGTTCACACACACGATTCGAGCCTCTTTTACTCGGTTTTCATCGGTTTTTCAGATTTTTAGCTTTAGCTTCCATCTATTTTCATTCTAGAGTTGATTTATCATTGTTCTTCATTAGTTTCACGTTTTGTCTACGATCAGGACGTTTCGTCAGGACAATCTTTACAATTTTCCGTTTTTGAGGTTGGGATTGAGCCCAGCGATTGTTCATCGAGGCAACTTCACGGGTTTCATTTATATAATTTCTATTTTATGGTTAATTCGTATTTTATTAGTTTATTATGTCCGGCTAGATTTTCGTTCTAATCTGTGGGTTTGCATGATTCGATCTTATATGTTGTGATTCATGTTATCGCTATTTACCTTCGGGCATAGATTCATGATTCTTGGTGCTTATTTAAATGTGTTGATTTACGATCAATCTTGATGCATATCTAGTTGTCGGTTAATTACGTAATTGTATTAATTGTCAATCGATCTCGAATGCATGATCTGAATGAGCACTTGAGTCGTGTTGAGATAGGATATTCGTAGGAAGCATATTCTTGTGATCTATTTGGGTTGCTCGTTTTCACCTAGAGGCGTAATGATAGGAAAACTAGTAATCTGACCGCTTTTAGTAAATGTGAAATTGTCGGTTATATATCGATCTTCCATCTTATGCGGATTAAAATTGGTTAATAGGAGCAGGATAAACATACGTTGTGGATAGGATTAATGCATCCACAGGTTAGTCGTCATATCTCTGTTTTTAACATCCAGTGTTTATTGCTTTATTTTATTTTACATTTTGTTGCCTCTGCTTTGGATTGAAGTCAAAGCCTAAAACCTACCAAACCTTTTATGTTGCTTGGATAATGATGAATCCTTGTTGAGTTAGCTTACGTGTTTCGCATTACAATCCACGTGGATCGATACTTTGCTTACCTTCTATATACGCCTTTTACGTGTGAAAAGGGGCGATCGGCGCCGTCGCCCGTGCCGACCCGGCTCGGTTCGGTTCCGTGGTTCTTGGTCCTTGGATCTTGGCAATTGGTCTTTGGGTGGTCTTTGGGCTGTTCTTTGGGCTGTTAGTGGGCACGGTTCCGTGGCCCATTGCGGTATATTTTGGATCAATGTTTGATCGAGCCCAAAGATGGAGTTGGTGCGAGGCCCAACTCATGTAGCCCAATCCGTTGGGCTGCTTGTGCACTGAAGAGATGTCGAATCGTCCAATGAACACGGGCCTTGCAGCGTTGTCGATTCGTCGTGCTTCGTCGGTAATGTTCCGACATGATGGCTCTGCGGGAAGCGTGCCCGTTGTCTCCGAAACCGCGCGTAACCCCTGCACTCAATAGGGGACATAACTTCGTAACACCCGACATCAATGCGGTGTTGACTCAACATGCTCCCCATGAGGGGCGACGCTATAAATAAGACATGTCTCCAGGCATAAGTCGCCTCTCTTGTCTAAAGCATTCCAGCGTCTTCGAGAGCACTTTTGCATACATTGTTCGTGTCAAGCTCATCCTCGCCTCCGTCCGGTTCATGGGAGCTCGTTGGTTCTTGGTGCTGCCACCTCTGAGGCGACGTTTCGTCTTTGGAGCGATCGCCCGGAACCGAGAGCACTATCGGGCGTGTTTGTCTTCTTGGAAAGAGGCCTACTCGACTCGGCATTAGAATCGGTTTTCAATTTTCTCTTTGTTGTTTCTTGTTTTAATTCATTGTTAGTTTTGATCATCTCCTACATTTACATTTGAAGTTATGTCGTCCAGGTAAGTTGTCTTTGTTCATACACATTTTCCAACAATCGCAAGGCGAAATAGTACTTGCCACGAAGGAGTTGAGACATTAATTAACTTAAAACTTTCGAAATTAATACCTTTGCTTGGAGATGTTGTTTGTTCGCCACCGACTACGCCTCCGTCGCTTGCCGCTTTGTTGCCTTCCTTCTTTGCCTCTGCTGCTTCTTCTTTATGATCTGGCACAATAGCTACGACCATGTTTGGTTTGATGCCTTGAGTCAACCATTGGACCCTTCGGTTCATTGTTGGTTCCACTTTTAGTGGTTCAGCGTTTGGTTCCACTTTAGTGGTTCCTTTGGCTCGACGATCGCACTTTTCGGTGGGTCATTGTTGGATCCACGGGATCTAACATTGGTGGTTCTCATCGAGTTCCATGTTTGACACACTTCAGTGGTCTTTGGTGGATTGATTTTGGATCAATCTCGGCGCTGTTCATACATGAGGATGATCCATGAGTTCTGAGGATCCGACTTCAAGAGATGGCAGCAAAGATGTTGTTCTACCTCACGACGTTGGGCTTCGCCAACTTCTTGGTGGAAGATGAGCCCGCCCGTTCCCGGGTTTGGTAATGGACTTTCACGTCCGAGCAACATATGACAATTGGCCCTTGGCGACTATCTTTGTAAAATTTTATACTTAGTAGTTTAGAAGATAGTTTGTATAGTGTTTATCTTTGTTATAACGACATCGAAATGTATGTGGGATGCCTAGAAAAGAAATCTTGTAGTGATGATGCGGTACTGAAAAGTTTATTGTAGCGAATATTTGGACTACAAGATGGTCGATTCTCGACCGATCATGGACCAGTCAAGAGTTTCAACTCATTGTACATGAGGTTCAAGCCGAAGGGCACACTATTTCGGACGGCTTTGTCGTCGCTACGATGATTGAGAAGCTACCCCTGGGTGGAGAGACTTCAGGTCTACCTTAAGCCAAGCGAAGGATAAGACACTTGAAGACTTGATCGTCAAACTAGCATCGAGTCGGCGTGAAGAAGCAATTTAAAAGCAAAGGCTTGATCGGGCTAGAGCCAACTGTTGGAGAGGCGGTCCCTCCAACAAGCGTGTTAGTCGATGTCGATGACAAAGGCAAAGGAAGGTGGTTGCCCGTAAGTTTGTGGGGGCATACAATTGTGGCAAGCATGGCCCACAGTAAGAGGCTACCGTCGACTAAGAAGAAGAAGGTTAAGCAAGTTACCAGCGTTGTCGAGTATGTCTTGGACAAACCAATCAATATCATCACCGATGAGTGTTCTCCGAGTATGCCTCGTTTGGTGGGTTGCTCATAAGAAGCACGTTGAGGATCTATGTCGTTTCGAGCATTATGTTGACTTCTATGAGTTTAGAACTCAAAAGCAACATGAATGCATACTACCCTATGAAATGATTCAACACTTGGAGAGTTTGTTTGCCTCAGAGGACAAGCCTTGGAGTATGAGATACTCTGAGATCTCTCCAAGAGCACGCTTCATGAGAAGGGGCACTGGAAGAGAGACCGCCCAAAATTTAAGGCACAAGGTGTAATGGGTGGTAGCTCAAGTGTGTTTGTCGTTGAGATAAATATGTCTATAAATAATTCACATTCTTGGGAATTGAGATCTTGGTATAGCTCACATTTATAATAATGTGGAGGGCTTAGTGAATGAGAATGTGAATCACAGGGAGGTTGACCTACAGCGTGGGTAATGGAGCGAGTTCTTTGCCGAGCGTGGGGACTTATAGATTGGATCTTCCTTGGGTTATACTAGATTTACATGATTGTTATTTCGTTCCTCGATTTCAAAGAATATTATTTCCATTCACGTGTTGGACATAGAAGGTTTCCTTCCATTTTGGAAACAATCGTTGTACTTTTTAAGCAATGGGTGTTTTATGGAAATGCCTTTCTTTCGAATGGTTTATATATGCTTGAATGTGAGCGAGATATTCTCAATGTGCAAAACAAAGCGACATAAGCTAAGTAATCTGAATAATGCTACTTATCTTTGGCATTGTAGACTTGGTCATATCAATGAGAAAATGATAGCAAGGTTGAGAAAATTAGATTATCTCACACCATTTGATTTGAATCATATGGTGCTTGTGAATCATGTCTCAAAGGGATAATGACTAAGAAACCATTTTACGGGAAAGGGTTACGTGCGAAAAGAATTGCTAGAGTTGATCCACTCGGATGTGTGTGGACGTTTCCAACTCAAGCAAAGGTGGATATTCGTCTTCATAACTTTCACCGATGATTTTTCAAGATATGGATATGTGTATTTGATGAAACACAAATCGGGGCTCTTGATAAATTTAAAGAGTTTAAGTTAGAAGTCGAAAACAACTTGGTAAAAGTATTAAGAATCTTCGATCGGATCGAGGAGGGAATACTTGCCGAGAGTTTCTTGATTACTTGAAATCACATGGAATCCGATCAAGCTGGACACCTCAGGAACACCACAAATGAATGGTGTATCAGAGAGAAGAAATCGAACTTTATTAGATATGGTTCGATCCATGATGAGTTCGCTAGTCTCCTTTATTCCTTTGGGGTCATGCCTTACTAGCTTGCCGTTTATATTACGAATAGGGTTCCGTCTAAATCGATCGAGAAAACACCATATGAGTTATGGTGTGGTAAAATAACAAGTCTTAAACATATGCGGACACAGGGTTGTCCACTTTTGTTAGAAAGATGCGGTGATAAGTTGGAATCAAAAGTGAGAAATGTTATTTTGTGGGATATCGAAGGAAACAAAGGATATGAATTCTACTCACTGGAGATCACAAGGTGATCATTTCTAGGAATATTACGTTTCTTGAAGACTCTATGTTTCCAAGGAACAAGGTCACAACGAGGTGATCTTGAAGAAATTCGAGAACCACAAAACAACACGGAGGATGAAAGATTGTTCAATGGTATGAACAAGAATTGGTGAGAGTATTTGATGATCTATTGGGAGGAAATGACTCTTGGGGGTCACAACCATCTCGAAGACAATGAGATTCATCAGTACATGATGACACAATAGTTGTGCCACCTAAGAAATTCATGAGGAAGTTCTTGAGAATCTCAAAATGTTGATCGGATCGACACGGAGGAGCCTCCTACTCACGTTCGAGCGAGCACTTGAACTGCGCAAACAACCCAACTCGATAGGCCACAAAGGACTCGTCATGCACCGATAGATTGAATCTAATGGTTGAGAACCAAGATGATGAAGTCGAATCGGATGATGATGAACCTAAGACCTATAATGAGCGGTGTCGCACAGGATTCAAAGATGTGGTTAGAAGCATAATATACGAAATGGACTCGATGTATTTCAATCTAGTGCAGGAACTAGTTGATGACTTACGGATGGGGTTTACCCATAGGCTGCAAATGGATCTTCAAAAGAAGAGATGCAGATGGTAAGATACAATCCTACAAGGCTAGGTTGGTGGCGAAGGGTTATAGTCGGCGTGAAGGCATTGACTATGATGAGACCTTTTCACTGGTTGCCAAAATCAAGTCCATTAGGATCTTACTTGCAATAGCTGCATACTACAATTTTGATATTTGGCAAATGGATGTCAAACCGAGTTTTCAATCTGAGAACTAGAAGGTGATGTCTACATGACTCGACTGAAGGTTTTGTATCAATGAGAGGTGAATGCGTTATGTAGGCTAAAGAAGTCCATTTATGGACTTAAGCAAGCATCGAGGAGTTGGAACATTTGTTTTGTGAGCTATCAAATTGTTTGACTTTGTCGAGCAAAGAGGACCCTGCGTTTATAGTAAGCACGAGAATGGAAGCGTTGTCTACCTTGTAATATATATCGATGACATTACGATTATGGGGGCGACCGATCCATGATGCAATCCGTGAAAGGTTGGTGTCTAAATCTAGGATCTTGGTGAGGCCTCCTCATCCTTGGGATCAAGATCTATCGGGATAGACCTAATAGATAGTTAGGGCTGTCACAATCCACTTACATAGACAAATTGCTATGGCATTTCTCAATGGAAAATTCTAAGAAATGATTTCTTCCTATGAGACATGGCATCAAGTTGTCTAAGAAGGATGTCCTTCTAATGACAAAGTTGCTTGCATGAAAAGGATCTCATATGCTTACGCTATAGGATCGATCATGTATGCCATGATATGCACTAGGCGGATGTGGCCTATCGCTTAACATAATGAGGAGATTTCAAGAAAATCCGGTGAGGAACATTGAAATCTGTTAAGACTATTCTTAAGTACCTTAGAAGGACTAAAGAATCTTCTTATTCTATGGTGGGCGACGAGCTATCGGTGGTGGGTACTGCGATGCTATTTTCAAACGAAACAAACATATTTCAAGCGATATCATCGATTAGAAATAATAGAAATGAACAATGTAAAATTAGAAAGAGTACCCACCGATTTATATCTTAGTGACCTTTTACCAAGTCATGTGAGAGCTTGTGTGTTAGACATGTGGGATGTTGGCTTTGATTCAGTGGGAGTTTAAAGTTTGTATGTTTTAGAAACTCCTTTGTTGAGACATACTTACTTTTGATCACAATCGAAGATAATGTTTTATCTATGGGTTTTGTACATTTAATGGAATAATTATTTTGATGTTTGTCGTTATTCTCTTATTTGTTCCTTGAATTATCACTATCATTTTCTTGTGAGACATCAATGATATAGTATAATTCTAAAATAATACAACCAATGATCATCAATAATGGGATATTGATGATATGTTATAAATTAGCATGTGGTCCGCATCACATTCTTAGAGAATGTAGTGGTTCTCACAACTACGAGATATTTGATATCCGTGATGGACACATGAATACTTTGGAAGTATTGGTATACTCCAACTATTAAATCGTTTGTTTGATGTCAACGATTTCTTAGTGTGTGGGTATGTAATAGTCCTTAGACTTGAGGTCATTATACATTTTGTTTGTTGAGTGTTGTACTTTGACCAAGGCAACGCTTGCAGTGGCAAGACACGGCTTGGATTGGGTGCGTCATGAGACGAATGAAAATGGTAGTTGAGCGAGAATGGATTCATTCCTCGATTAGATTTTCGAGTGAGCACTCATTTTCTCTATATTATTCGACCATATAGTCATTGGCCAATGCAAGAGATATATTCAATTAAAGTAATTGAATATGATCATATCGGTCTTATAATAAAGATGAGAAAAATGATTGAGCTATTGGGATAGACACATAGCAAAATCCTAGGCTCAATCGAGTGTGTCATGAATGAAAGGATATTACATAAACTTCATGCAAAGGTTATTTTACTGTTTTCCACGTAAACGTCCGTCATATATCGAGTTCGCTGCACAACGCAGTCCAAGATTTTTGTGCAGACTTTGATTAGATCATCGTCGGTAATGGGGGCCTATTGGGTCACTGATAAACGCGTATTTTACACGTTTATTGTTGATATTTAAAGATGATTCGAGATCAATAAAGTGCGTTTATATAGTCGATCTTTATGCTTTTAGTTATTTTTTTGGAAGATACTGCTCTTGGGGTTTCTCTTTGGTGTTTTGTAGGCTTTTCAGGTGATAATCGATGCACAAGGCAAAGATGTAACCAAAAATGATGAAATGGATATGAAAAATATAGATGTGAAAATTTTACAATGTTAAAGATCATCTCAATAGGAGTCCATAGGCACAAACGGATTGCATTCGGAGTTCGGACGAGAACGGGCGAAAGCAGTGAAGTCGCGCGAGCCGCGACCGAGCTCGCGACATGCGGCGCGGCCGAGAAATCGCCCAAATGCCCTTTGCGCGACGAGCCTCGCGACCGAGCTTCTTGATCGCGAGCCCGGCCGTGGTGCGGCGGCAGACAAAAAGTGGGGTTTTCACCCTAATTCTATATATAGGGCTCGCCTCGCCTCCAGCAGACCTATTACGCCCAAAGACGGTTTTACGTTTGGCACTATTTTTCCTCGGTTTTTCATTCTTTAGTTTTAGTTTCGATTTAATTCTATTCTAGCTTTAGTTTATCGTTGTTCTAGTTTAGTTTATCGCTTTGTTATCGATCGGAGCGTTTTGTCCGATCGTTTTCCGTTTTAAGCTTAGGATTGGATTGAAGACCAACCATTGTTCATCAAACGCTATTATCCGGGTTTATGTATTTAATTTCGTTTTATGATTTATTAAGTATTTTATTCCGTTTATTATGTCTAGGTAATTTTTCGTTCTAATCTAGGGGTTTGCATGATTCGATCCTATATGTTGTGATTCTGTTATCGCTATTTACCTTGAGGCATTGATTCATGATTCTTGGTGCTTATTTATATGTGTTAATTTCGATCAATCTTGATGCATATCTAGTTGCCGATTAATTACGTAATGTATTAATTGTCAATCGATCTTGAATGCATGATACGGATAAACCTCGAGTCGTAGGCGAGATAGGAACATCCGTAGGAAGCTTATTCTTTGTGATCTGTTTGGGTTGCTTGTTTTCACCTAGAGGCGTATGATAATAGAAAACTAGTAATCTCGACCGCAATTGTCGTGAATCAAGTTGTTGGTTATATATGTGATCTTCCATCTTATCTCGGATTAAAATTGGTTATAGGAGCGAGGTTAAACATCGTTGTGGATAGGATTTATGCATCCACAGGGTTAGTCTTTCTTATCTGTTTTATCATCCGTGATTTTATTGCTTTATTTTATTTTACGCATGGTTACATACGCTTTGGATTAAATTAAAAGCCATAAACCTTTTACCCAATTTACGTGCTTGAATAATGATGAATTATCGTTGAGCTAACTTCGTGTTTTCAGTATTACAATCCACGTGGATCGATACTCGACTTACCTATATACTCACACTTTTTAGTGTTATAAAAGTGGCGATCAAATTTTGGCGCCGTTCTTGGGATTATTAAGATTGCATAGGAATAATTTGTGATTTGGATTTATTAATTCAAGTTATATATTATATTATTTATTTATTGTTACGAGCTAAATTCTCTTTTCTCGGGTAGTTTATCGTACAAAATCTGGGGACCTCACGAAATATTACTAGATCCGAGATCGAAAGCTCTCAAAGGAAGAGGGGCGAGAGAAGAGGCGGGCTGCAATGGCGGCTAATCCACGAGAATGGAGCATTCTTCCGAGCAAGCTGCACGCATGTTGGCGATTTTGCGAGATCAACGCCGATGGCGAATATGGGACTCCTTGTCCCTACCCGAGCGACAGCTGAATTTTATGTATCGACCTCCTCTTGAGCAGTTCAAGGAGGCGGATGGGGCCCTGCGTGGATGCAAACAATTTTGGTGAAGCCGTACACGATCGGTATGGTCGAGGAGAGCGGTTTGGGGAGGAGTCATCAAGACCGAATCGTATCTCGAGACCTTTCTCGATATTTGTGACACCATCAAGCAGAATGGGGTGCCACAAGACACGATCCGGATCGCGTGTTCGGTTTCTCGCTGCAACAAAGCGAAGATTGGTTCAAGAGTTTGGACGAATCGGCATTGACACTTGGGAAACTTTGCGAAGTTTCTCTCAAAATATTTTCCACGGAAAGCCTTGAAGATCATCGCCAAATCTCTTTTGCCAAACCACGGCGAATCACTATTCGAGGCATGGGAGAGATTTAGAGGTCTATTGAGGCGATGTCCACGCATGGATTCTCGAGGAGCAACAAATCACGCAGATTCTCGGTGGTGACATTTCGCACGAGGAGCATTGTGGATCGTCGGCGGGGGCTGTTTATTGAATCGACGAGTAGGCGAGGCGAGCCGTGTTTAGAGAGATGGCGCCAACAGCTATCAATGGCCAACGGAGAGAACGCCCGGTGCTTAGCGGCGATCGTCGAGGCGATTCGAGATCTGACGAGTTGATGAAGCAATTCACTCTGTTGAGCGCCGGATTGAGACGGAGGACGATAATTTATAAATCAAAGGAACCGTCGGGAGAATCAAGCATACACTCCAAACAATAAAATCATCAAATTTCTCGTATGCCAACCCCAACAACTTCCAACAACCTCGGTGGCTTCACGGTGCGAATGGTATGATCCAAGAGCCGAAGAAGCCAAGTTTAGAAGATATGGTGCAACGGATGGCGACTCAACGAGTGCATTTATAAGCGATGCGGGCGAAAATAACTCATCCGGAGTCGATGTGGCTATGGGAAACACGTAAAGATATTGGAAAATCAGTTAGTCAGTAGCCGTACAATTGAATGCACTACAAAAGACGGGCGATTTCCGAGTAATATGGAGTGAACCCGAAAAATCGGTGTTCGCCATCCGGCGAGGTGGACAAGCTTACCCAAGCTATACGGAGCAAGAAAGTAATCGGAGGCGAAACTCACGGCGAGCTCGCGACCTTAAGCCCGATCGCGAGGAGTCCCGAGTTTTCCCATAGAAGCTCACGATCGAGCACGCGCCTTGAGCCCGACCGCGAGCCATCGATTGTCTGGCCCAGATTTGTTCGCGGCGACCCAGTCCGGCGCGACCGCGAGTATTCGATGAAGAGTCGTGGCGACCAGTACCGCAAGCTCGAGCGAAGAAGGATTGCAGCCTGAGGCGGGCGCCTCGCGACCGCCCGGTGATTCGAGGTCGACCGCGAAGAGCCTCAAAAATCCAATTCTCGCACGTACACTCTTCCGGTCCCATTTTCGAGTCGACTAGTCAAGTCGAAATATGACGAGGAGTTTACTCGTTTCAAAGAGATTTTCCAAAAATTTGAGATCAATTTACCTCTCTTTGAGCGTTGCGAAACATGCCGGATACATGAAATTTTTAAAGGCGCTTGCAAGAAAGAAGAAATTGGGAAATTTGAAAAAATTACCCTATCAGAAGAATGCGATGCCGTCTTGCGGAGGAAGCTCCCTCAAAGCGAAGGATCCGGAAGTTTTACGTTAGAATCTTGAGATCGCCGAGCATACTTTTCCAAATGTGTTGTGCGACTTGAGGCGAGCATCAATCTGATGCCTTTGAGCGTATTCAACCGGCTGCACCTAGGAAAGATGAAACCGACGAAGATATCATTGATGATGGGCGTGGTCGATCACATATCTAAAGGTATCGTCGAAGGCGTGTTGGTGAATTGGGACTTTGTTTTTTCGCCGATTTTGTGATTTTAGATATTCCGAATTGAACAACAACCGTTAATCACGGCGGACCTTTTCTAGCAACCGGTGGTGCTTTGATTGATGTGCGGGAAGGTAATCTCACGTTTCGTGTTAACGATGAGGAGCTCAAGATTTCCATATATGACGCCATCAAGCAACACAACGATAAAAAGCCGGAAGATTGCTACTCGATCACGATTATTCTTTGCCGCACACGTCCGCGTGCTTAGAGGGTACTTGCCCAATCGGCGGGCATGATGCAAGGAAGAAGTGGACTCGGCATAAAAATCCGAGTGATTCGTTCAAGCTTTGTGGAAGCCATTGTTGTGCCAATTGGTGGTGCGTTGTCGATGCCAAGTACAAGGGCAAATTGAAGTTTGGAAAGACTACGGTTGCCAAATCACACGATTGATAAGAGGTAACGTCGAGCTAGCGACGATAAATCCATCTGCTGGTTGGGAGGTAACCCGACATTTTTAGTGTTTATGTCTTTTGTTTTGTTTTCTTGTTTCGTTGTTTTCTTGTGTCTTGTTTGTTTGTTTTAAGTCCCAATGTATATCATCAATGGTGAGGATTCTATCGACCGCGGAGTAGCGCAACATATGAGTACGGTCTCTCCCAATCCTCTCTTACGCAAACATTATTGCCTCCATTGCTGCCGCTGACAATAAGTTTGGGGGTGGTCGAGTGTGATGTGATTGAGAGTCCTTGTTATGTTTTGCGTTGTTTTGTTAAGTTATTATATGTTGGGGCTTTTGTCGGGTCTTTTATGCATCTTTTCGTGTTGTGTGCAGCCGATCAACGAGTTAAGTGAAGTGTGTTAATCCATGTGGCCAATGACGATAGAAATTTTTGTGAAATTTAATGATAGTGCACATGATATGTTAGAAAATGACGCATGAATGACGTGAGAGTGCTTAGCTTGTTGTTTTCACCATTTGCTTAACCCGTGAGACTTGAGCTTCACCATATACATATCTTGATCGGTTTACATTAATTGTGTGATATCGTGCATGTGATTATCTTCTAGAACTTGCCGTTTTTACGTATCGAGGCTATGATATGTGTTTGAATTTGGAAAGGATAAAAGACTATCTTTGTTAACCACATATTCACCCAAACACTAACCCGATGATGTATACCATTTGTCGCCTTCTTTGAGCTTTTATTAGAATTATTCTTTTAATTAACCGGATGATAGGAGGTGAGGATGGATATGGGAATCAAAAGGGTTCAAATTTTGATGTAGTTATGGCGAGGAAAAATTATTATTAGAAATACATCTATGGTGAAGAATAGTACCTTTGTTGTGAATGATAAACCTATAAGCTCTAGAAAAGAAAGAAAAAGCAATGATAAGTTCACTATGTGTGTTGAGCATAAAGGGTCTTTAATCAAAGTATAGGTACATACATGGCATAAAGCGTCGATTTAGCACGTTGGGAAGAAGAGGAAAATGGACAAAGTCCATATGTGTCGAAAAGTATAAATGGGGTGCTTGGAATATTTTTGAGTCACTTAGCCATATATTACCCTACCTTAACCAATGTGCCTACATTATAACCTATGAAAAGACCTTTTGATCCTAATTTGAACACATTTGTGCGGTGGAGATATTAGAGAAATGGAAAGCCTATGGTAAGATGTTGCATTGCATTGATCCGTGAGTGTATACACGTCCTTAATTTCTTTATGAGTTTGAGTGTATCTCTATTTTTACACACAGCGTTGTGAGGTTGAATTAAATGAGTTTTGCCTTCAATTGTTGTTTGTGTTGAGTTGACAAATGTCGTCATGTGCGCTAAATCTTTTGAGCGTTGAGATGTTTCCCAGAGCTTATAATGGTTATCCTCTTTCTACGCTCGTTGATCTTCGTTGTGTCTTTCATTACGCTTTTATTTGAGGACAAACAATGCTTCAAGTTTGGGGGTGTGATAAACGCGTATTTTACACGTTTATTGTTGATATTTAAAGATGATTCGAGATCAATAAAGTGCGTTTATATAGTCGATCTTTATGCTTTTAGCTATTTTGGAAGATCTTGCTCTTGGGGTTTCTCTTTGGTGTTTTGTAGGCTTTTCGGTGATAATCGATGCACTGAGGCAAAGATGTAACAGAAAATGATAAAATGGATATGAAAAATATAGATGTGAAAAGTTTACAATGTTAAAGAGCATCTCAATAGGGTCCATAGGCGCATGGCGGATCGCACGGAGTTCGGACGCTAGAAGCGGGCGAAAGCAGAAGAAGTCGCGCGGAGCGGCGACCGAGCTCGCGACCGCGGCGGCGCCGCGAAATCGCCGAGAATGCCCTTTGCGCGAGAGGCGAGCCTCGCGACCGAGCTCATGATCGTGAGCCGGCGCCGCGAGGCGAGGCGGCAGACAACAAAATTAGGTTTTCACTAATTCTATATATAGGCTCGCCGCCTCGCTCCAACAGACCTATTACGCCCAAAGCACCGCTTTACGTTTGTACTTTTTTTCCTCGGTTTTCCATTCTTTAGTTTTAGTTTCGATTTAATTCCGTTCTAGCTTTAGTTTATCGTTGTTCTAGTTTAGTTTATCGCTTTGTTATCGATCGAAACATTTTGTCCGATCGTTTTCCGTTGTTTTCCGTTTTTAAGCTTGGGATTGGATTCAAGACCAACCATTGTTCATCAACGCTATTATCTGGGTTTTATGCATTTAATTTCCGTTTTATGATTTATTAGTATTTTATTCCGTTTATTATGTCTAGGTAATTTTCCGTTCTAATCCTACAGGGTTTGCATGATTCGATCCTATATGTTGTGATTCTGTTATCGCTATTTACCTTCGGGCATTGATTCATGATTCTTGGTGCTTATTTATATGTGTTAATTTCGATCAATCTTGATGCATATCTAGTTGCCGATTAATTACGTAATCTGTTTTAATTGTCGATCGATCTTGAATGCATGATACGGATAAACCTTGAGTCGTAGGTGAGATAGGAACATCCGTAGGAAGCTTATTCTTTGTGATCTGTTTGGGTTATTTGTTTTCACCTAGAGGCGTATGATGTGGGAAAACTAGTAATCTCTGACCGCAATTGTCGTGGCAAGTTGTTGGTTATATATGTGATCTTCCATCTTATCTCGGATTAAAATTGGTTAATAGGACAGGATAAACATCGTTGTGGATAGGATTTATGCATCCTAGGGTTAGTCTTTCTTATCTGCTTTATCATCCGTGATTTTATTGCTTTATTTTATTTTACGCATGGTTACATACGCTTTGGATTATATTACGAAGCCTTAAACCTTTTACCCAATTTACGTGCTTGAATAATGATGAATTATCGTTGAGCTAGCTTACGTGTTTCGTATTACAATCCTGTGGATACGATACTCGACTTACCTATATACTCACACTTTTTAGTGTTATAAAAGTGAGCTATCAAAGTGTATTGTTAATCAGTTCAAGGGTATTTGCATAGTGCACGGTATGTTGTCTAATGCTAGTCCAAGTGGGAGATTGAAAGTAAATGGATTAAAATTAGATAATGGGCTTAATTAATTAAGTGTTGGACATTAATTAATTAAACCCACAAGCCCATACCTACATAGTGGTGGGTGGTTATCTTTTGAAGAGGTGGTTAATCATTTGGTGATTAACGTGAGAACTTTAGAGTTCACGAGACTTGAGAAAACTACCGCAAAATTGATAGGAGATTCTTGGCTTCTATCGTTGAATTTTGGCTCCGAGAAATTGTTCTGCGGTGATTAAAGACACGTGGATACCATAGTTGTGGAAACGCTCTCGAAGGATTCCTTGCAAGCTTTACTACTACACAGGCGTAATAAACACGTAAGTCTTGATCTTCGTGTTCTAGGGCTCATCGAATACTTTAATTATAGATCTAGATCATTCTTGATAGTTTTATTCATTGCGCATTAGATGTTGTCAAGAGCGAATCCTAACATATTGATGATCAGACAAGATATTGTTATCTTTACATTCTAAGTAAAGACGAGGTTATTGAAGCTTTTAAAACTTGAAGCGAGCGAGAATCGACTAATTTGTCGAATTAAGGTATTCGAGTGATAGGGGAGAATATGTAGCTCGTTTGAGGCATTATGCAACGAAAGTGGTATAATACATCAAACGACGACTCATATTCACCTCGATCTAATGGCGTTCTTTGAGCGTAAAATCGAACACTTAAGGAGATGATGAATGCTTTGTTGATTAGTTGAGGTTGCCCGAGAACTTGTGGGGAAGCTGTTTTGACACCAACTACATCTTGAACAAAATTCCATTTGAAGAGTAAGGATGTCCTCCTTACGAGTTGTGGAAAGGAAGAAAGACATCATACAAATATCTCAAAGTGTGGGGGTGTTTGGCGAAGGTTGAGGTGCTCTTCCAAACAAGTTACAATTGGACCTAAAGCAATCGATTGTATCTTTATTGGGTATGCAATGAACAGCGGCGCTTATCGTTTCGATCCACGGTCGGAGGTACGGATATGTTGTGGGGACGACGATTAAATCAAGGAATGCTATATTCTTTGAAAGTGTTTATCCTGTAAAGACAAGGATAAAAGTGAAGCCGTTCTAGCAATAGAGTGATGGTGAGCTTTGAGTTCTAAACCTTTGGAGGAAGAACCGATATCGCATAGCGATCGAGTCCGATCGGAGGGTCGAACAGGCGAGGCACTAGAGTTAGAGCGGCAAAGTTTTTGGTCACGACTATATTGCGTTCATGTTGGACGAAGAACCAACTTGATCAAAGTAGCCTATGCTCGATCGACGAAATGCTCGGCGAGAGGTCGCTTCAAAGCGAGATTGATTCCATTCGCAAAACCACACTTGGGTCTTTGGTTGATTTGCGAAGGTTGTAAGCCCTCAGGATGCAAGTGGATCCTTAAAAGAAATACAAGCGGATGGATCTATTGAAAAGTATAAGGCCGTTTGGTTGTCGAAGAGTTTAAACAAAGAGAGGTACGATTTCTTGATACCTATTCACCAGAACGAGGATTACGTCTATTAGGGTGCTTCGCAATTCTTTTTGCACAATCTTGAGATTCATCAAATGGACGTTAAGGCTGCGTTTTTGAATGGTGACCTCGAGGAAGAGGTATATATAGAGCAACCGAAGGGTTTGTTGTACTGATCGAGAGGAAAGGTATGTAAACTCGTGAAGTCTTTATATGGTTTGAAACAAGCGCCGTTGCAATGGAACTTGAAATTTGACAATGTAATGTTGGCAAATGGTTTCAAGATCAACGAGTGTGATAAATGTGTCTACGTTAAGAGCGATAATGGTTATGTTATAGTGTGTACGTATGTAGATGACATGTTGATCATGGTAGCAATACTCAAGTCATTAATGATACAAAGCGCATGTTAAATAGAAATTTTGACATGAAGGACATGGGTTTAGTGATGTGATTCTTGGAATCAAGATTCTAAGAAGATCGACGGAATTGTCTTGACACAATCTCACTCGTCGAGAAAGTGCTTAAGAAATTTAGCGCGTTTGATAGTTTGCTGCTAAGACCCCATTGGAGCTCAATGTTCACTTGAGTAAAACAGGGTGAACTGTTGGGCAAGAAGACTATGCTAAGGTCGTCGGTGTTTGATGTATCTTACAAATTGCACCGGCCCGACATAGCTTGCGTCGTGAACAAATTGAGTCGTTACACGAGCAATCCAAGCAAGGAGCATTGGAAAGCTTTAGTGAGAGTTTTGAGGTACTTGAAGTATACTCAAAACATGGGTGTATTTTACGAGATATCCCAGGTGCTTGAAGAATCTTGTGATGCTAGTGGATATCGACACGAAGATTCACTTTCTACAAGTGGGTGCGTGTTTACGATTGGGAGGTGCTATTTTTGGAGATCCACGAAGCAGGCGTGTATAGCCCGATCCACCATGGAATCGGAATTCATAGCTTTAGATAAAGGCGGTGAGGAAGCCGAGTGGCTCAGTAATTTTGGAAGATATTCCATGTTGGTCTAAACACATGTGCCGGTGATGATTCCTTGTGATAGCCAAGCAGCTATTGGAAGGGCAAAAGTGGTTTGTATAATGGTAAGTCTCGACATATCGTCGTGACATAATACCGTGAGGCATTTGATCTCAGTGGGGTTATCTCGATTGACTATGTCGATTCGATAGATAATCTGGCGGATCCGTTAACCAAATGGTTGAACCGAGATCAAATGATCAAGTTGCTAGAGGAAATGAGATTAAAATCCATCTTAAGAACAATCATAGTGGTAACCCAACCATGATGACCGGAGATCCCAAGAACTTGGTTCGATGGGAGAACTAAGCTATAAGAGTTAGTGTGTAAACACTCGAGTTAGTCTGTTCCTAGAAAGCAAGCGAGTGTTGAAAAACTTGCCTAGTGGTGAGGTTGAGTCGTTGACTCTTAATGATTCCTAAGATACCTCGAGGAGGTTGAGTATGGCAAGATACTCGGTAAAGAATCACCTATGTAAGTGCAGTGGGGCGCTTCAAACAAAACACTTATGAATCCAAAGTGGATGTCCATGGCCAAAATGGAATCAAGCGTGAGAACGGATGAGGTTGAGGTGTTAAAGTGTTAATATCATTGTCTTAGTGCGTTGTGGGGAATAGTTCAAGCATCGTGTCCACTAATCCGCCTATGTACTCGATGGTACTAACTATAGAAGGTTCAAGGCCATAAACCACCTGTCCAAATATTTTAACATCTCTTGAGGACTGAGCTGTGTCTGCATACATGCATATGGCTATTTCCACTCATGTGGGGGATTGTTGGAAATCGTGATATATATATATATATATATATATATATATATAATGGGGTCAAGTTTCCAGGAAGCTACTTTGACCAAGATTTTGAGTGACGTAACGTTTGATTTTGTGAAATTAAGCGGCATAGGATCAATCTACGTTTGAGTAGATGATCGTGGTGTATTCACATTCTCAAATTCGATTTCGGTGGTGAAAATAGTGGATCAAAGTTGGTCACTTAAACATGGAGTTATGTGATTAAGGGGATAAGCATGAATTAATTAATCCTTATCCCATTGATTAATGTACCTTCATTAATTGTCTACATAAGTGGTTCATTGAACACTTAGTATAATTATGTGCACAAGTGATGGGTGGAAAGCCCACGTCTTGCTTGTGTGCCGCCGCCGCCCGCCGCCCGGTGCGGTGCTGCCGCCCGCGCCGCGTGCCGTGCCGTGCCCGCCCGGCTCGGCTCGGTTCCATGGTGCGTGATGCGTGGTCCGTGGTCCGTGGTCCGTGGTCCTTGGATCTTGGATCTTGGATCTTGGATCTTAGATCTTGCAATTGGTCTTTGTGTGGTCTTTGGGGCATTCTTTGGGCTGTTGGTGGGCTTGCTTCGTGGGCTGGTTTCATGGCCCATTGCCGTATATTTTGGATCAATGTTTGATCGAGCCCAAAGATGGAGTTGATGCGAGGCCCAACTCGTGTAGCCCAATCCGTTGGGCTGCTTGTGCACTTGAAGGGCGTCCGGATCGTCCATGAACCTCGACACACGCGTTGTCGGTTAGTCGTAGCGCCGGTAACGTTCCGACATGATGGCTTCAGGAAAGCGTGCCCGTTGTCTCCGAAACCGCGCGTAACCCCCGCACTCAATAGGGGACATAACTCGTAACACCCGACATCAATGCGGGTGTTGACTCAACATGCTTTCGTGGGGGCGGCGCCTATAAATAGGACATATCTCCCGGCATAAGTCACCTCTTGTCTAAAGCATTCCATATCTTCCAAGAGCACTTTTTGCATATATTGTTCGTGTCCAAGCTCTGTCCTCGCCTCCGTCCAGTTCGCCAAAGCTCGTTGGTTTGCGGTGCTGCCACCTACGAGACGCTGCCGTTTCATCTTTAGGGACGATATGCCCGAACCGAGAGCACTACCGGGCCGTATTACGTCTTGCGGAAAGAGGCCTACTCGACTCGACATTAGAATACGGTTTTCAATTTTCTACTGTTGTTTCTTGTTTTAATTCATTGTTAGTTTTGATCATCTCCTATATTTCTGTTTCAAGTTGTAATACGTCCGGCAAGTTGTATTATTCCGTACACATTTTCCAACAGGTTGTACTCAAAAAATCTATAATCGGAATGTAAATGATATTTATCCTAAATTCTGAAATAAGTATATTGTCGATCCGAGCATAGTCAAATGATTGATCCTGCCATTGTAACATAACTAAGGATTTCGATGACATTCATATCTAACAATAAGGTTATTTCACTCTGACATCTATTGTAACATCTCAGGTCAAGCAAACACCTCATTCTAGAAGTAAGAATTTTCTAGGATTTTTTTTAGTAGTCTATAGTTATTTTAGTTTAACTAGCAGTATAATTAGACCTTGAATCGAATTTAATTTCAAATTAACTATATTTAGCTATTTGAACTCATTCTTAAAAATCTCGAATTGAAGAATCAAGCTCGATTAGTAGATTGAATTAGTGCTCGCTATAAAAATTGAGTTGTGACGTTAGGAAGTTCGTTGCGGTAATCTAGGTTCCCCAAATTAAAAGTGGAAACTTCTTAGTAAGTATAATAGTGACTTAGCTGTTGTAATTGATTAAGTAAATAGTTTTGTTATTTGAATTAAATTAATTAATTGCTTAAATTCCAATTTGATAATCTTTTGGAACGAGACACCATGTTTCCGATTTGGTACTGTGTGCGTATATTATGCCATTTATAATTTAATTCCAACACCTAGATTTCGTAAATCGCTAGATTTAAAATCACAAAACGAATGATTATTTAAAAGGCGCATAAATACATAAATTTTGGGTTCATTTTGATTTTTCCCACAAATTGTAACAAAATACATAAACTTAATCATTTTAGTAATTTTACCATGGTTTCAAATTCAAATCAAACTAAATTTGACTTGACATCTAAAAAATTTACCATAGACAAAACGGTCAGTGATATAAACGACATCATAAAGAGATGACATTGATTTTTTTGATCCCAACATAAATCATGAGATGAAACAAATGAAAAGACATTATTTTTAATGAGTATTGATGGGATGAACCCTATAAATCAAGAATTATGATTTATTTTGATGTAACAACGATGTTTTATGTCATCCCTCTATGACATAGTTTATATCATCAATTGTTTTGTCCATGGAAAATTTTCGAAATGTCAAGTAAGATTAAATTTGGCCTGAATTTGGAATCGTGGTAAAATAGTTGAAGTGATTAAGTTTATTTATTTTGTGATAATTTTTTAAAATTTGTGGAAAAAAGTTCAAAATGAACCTAAAATTGGTGTATTTATGCACCAATAACCCTTAATTAAATAAGTGAACATGCACGCGTCAGATTAAATACAAGAAATAAGAAGTGTTGATAAACTATACTTAAGTCATTAAGTTTAATAAATACGTAAATATAGAATTAATACAATCCACTACAACATACAACCAAGAAAATAAGTAAATATAATTATATTTGTGTATTATGCAATGTGGGACATTAAGAGGAAAAAAACAAAGCACAAGAGTAGGAATATACTTCCATAATACATTATATCACTTATGTAAGGAACCCCACTTGGCAATTTAATAAGGTTTCCCAAGTATGCTTGTGAATATGTGTACCGTGCATAAGTGAGAAAGAGAATGAAAAGAGAGATTAACAAACATCATCGTCACCTAGAAGGAAGTGATAGCATCAATGAAGAAGGAAGTGATAAATTAAAGGGTTAATTATAGTTTATGGTCACAACTTTCACCATTTTTCAGTTTATGGCATCAACTTTCAATTTTTTCTAAAATATTCTAAACTTTGATAAATGTACTAACTTATTGCCCGGAAATATTTTCCGACACCAGAATGCTGACTAGGACGACAACTAATTTGAAGTGGATTTTTATTTTCAACATATACATGAAACGACGTCATTTTGGCGTTCTAGGTTAGTTATATTTTATGGCCTCAACTTTTAGCGGTTTTCAATTTATGGCCTCAACTTTCAAGTTTCTCAGTTTATGGTCTCAATTTTCAAGTTTTTCTAAAATATCCTGAACTTTGAAAAATCTACTAGCTTTGGTCCGAATTTTTTCCCGACACCGGAACTCTGACTAGGACGATAACATAAATTGATGTGAATTTTTTCACTTATACATTCGAAACGACGTCATTTCAGTCCAACTCATTAAAAAATGAATAAAATAAAAAATTACTCTCTCCATTTCACCAACACTGATTACTCTGCTATGAAGCTCACCAAAATCCTACAGGCAAAGCAATTCAAAACAAAAAAAATCTCGCTCCGTCTCCAGATTAAATATCAATCCATCGTCGTTAAGCTCGTAGGCGATGTCGTCTTCCTCTTATTCAAGACGTCGAAGCCGAACGGCTCCTCTAAGCTGCATGCCAAAATGCTGCCGTTTCGAATGTATAAGTGGAAAAAATCATCTCAATTTATGTTGCTGTCCTAGTCAACGTTTTGGTGTCGGAAAAAAATTCGGACCATAAGTTAGTAGATTTCTTAAAGTTCATGACATTTTAGAAAAACTTGAAAGTTGATGCTATAAACTGAAAAACCTGAAAATTGAGGCTATAAATTGAATAAAACTAAAAGTTGAGGCCATAAACTATAACTAACCTAGAAGGCTAAAACGACGTTGTTTCATGTACATGTGGGAAATAAAATTCCACTTCAAATTAGTTATCGTCCTAGTCATCATTCCGGTACCGAAAATTTATTTTCGGGGCATAAGTTAGTATATTTCTCAAAGTTCAAGACATTTTAAAAAAACTTGAAAGTTGAGACAATAAACCGAAAAGTGTTGAAAGTTGAGTCCATAAAGTATAATTATGGTAGACAAACAAACAAACACCATCATAAGCCTATAGCCAAAGCCATGCACACCTCCACCTCCTTGCCAATTGGCAAGACTGCCGATGACGCCCAGAAACGAGAAGTCGCTACCTCTCGACCATCAAAAGAAATGGCATGAACATGATCTTGTTATAAAATACCATATCTAGAGAGTAGCTAGAATAATTACATGTAAAGGATGAAAACTCTAGGTATATGCATTGGGAGTTTTGAAATCAAATGTGTTAGATATAGAACAGCTCGTGCATGCATGTCCGTTTGAGTAATGAATTTGAAGTGCTACTGTTCACGATATGTATACTTCGGCTGCAGTGACCAGGATTCGGGAACGATGATATGCAGTTCGGTGTTAGCTTATTTGATTAATAACCATAAGTGAGTGCGGTATAGATAAGTCATAAATACGTAGTAACTTGGACTGGTAAGTGGTAACTGGTAACTGGAAACAGAATGTTGGCTTGCTTAATTAAGAAATCTGTGGAAATTAATGATAATCTATGTCGTTGTATTTTGATTTAATGGACTATTTTGGATTGGAGCATCTGCCAAAGTAGATTTTGCATGTTGAATAAAGAAGCTATAACTAGAGATGATTTATAACTACAATACGGACTCAAATTTAGTTATGAGATGTTTTGGGACGTCAAGACATGTAGGAGTTGGTACTAATCCTATATTGAAATAAGAATAAGGAAGATAACCACTAGACTAAAGGGAAAAAAATCAAGAAGACAAAACCATTATTTGTATTTATAGAAATTAATACGTGGATTATACAATTTTTATTTCTAAAATCCTTAATGACACAATTTTTATTAAAATTCATACCTAAAATCCTTAATGACACATATGAGGGATCGAAAGAGTATAATTTGTGTGTGTATGTTGGCTAGTGGTAGAGTGGTTAATCTTTCGGTAAAAGGTGCCGGGTTGATCATAGTGATGCGGCTTTAAAATTTACGTATTAAATTACCAAAAAAAAAAGAGTATAATTTTTCTTCCTTCAATAAAACGGCTCGGCTACTCTCGAGCGCGCCGTTTGGATCGGCTGCAGCCGCGGATCCAAACACGAAAACAGATATTTTCATAATATTATTTTAAGAAGAGATACTTTCACAATTTTGATATTTGTGTCGCTTGGAAAGCGACAATTTACTCTGGCCCCACTCACGTTCTCATATTTTTTTCCTTATTCTATTTTCATGGAATACGCTCCCATATTTTTCGTGCTAATCTATTGTTATATTCTTATTTTTTAATGTGAAATTAATTTTCATATTTAATTGATAATAATTTACACAATCGATGGAGATAAGAGATAGGAAGAATGCATAAAGTTATAAACACCTTTTTAATTACCAAAACTATAATTGTTTATTTATTTATCAATATAAGCAATGGCAATGAGCACACAGTATACATAAGAAGAAACAAACTAGAGATAAATGGTAATTTTTCTTGAGTATTCATTATATTAATAATAAACCCAGTTTTATTAATTATATATAAGAATGCGCATAACATTCTATATATAACATCTGAAGATTATAATCTGTATGTAAACTGTATCTGTATGCATAGAACTTTGTCATTATAATTGAGTTATTTTATTATTTATATTTGTTTTAAATATCTTTTCCCGGTCGAAATTTCAAGCTCAACTTTTCTTACAACTAGTATTACACCATGTTATCTGTGTGATGTCAAAATTGAGATTTCACTATACACTATAAAGTTAAGTATCGAATTATATATAATTGTGAGTGATTGAAGAATATATATATATATCTATATATATATATATATACTCATTTTGTTTATTAATATTATTATTACAACTGCATCATATATTATATACTTAACTAAAATTAGAAAGTTTTTATCCATAATTTTTTTATAATTAAACTGAATATTCAGTGTATAACTATTACAAACCGCAAGCATAAAAAATATTAATAAATAAATAAATATGATAGAAAAACATTGAAAGGAAAAATTATTATAAATTTTGGAACACTTCTTTATACACGACATTTGTAGTAGATGTATTATCGAGATCATCACTTTTACAAATTAAAATTTTTAATCCACTGCAACTTGTGACTCTTAACACAACAACATATAATTGACCGTGATTAAAAACTTATATTTTCAAAAAATAAACCCACACGGGTTAAGGATTGGCCTTGATTTTTGTTAATAGTCATAGCATAAGAGTTTATATAACCAAACAAATATTCCTTATACATATTTGTTGAAGAATTATATATCTTTTTACTAAAAATAGTTGTCACGAAATATTTAAAGTGTTTAAATATCATAATTCAAAATTATTCCATGATATCACAATTAATGTTATATTGAAAGAAAAAAAAGCTTCGTCCAAACAATACATATTATATAAACATTTACAATATAATAATTATATATGAAAATTAATTTTAAAATTATAATTATTACATACACAATATTATATCTAGAAAAATAATTATATGTATGTACACAATATATTTATAGGAACTAAATTGAAGTTGTTTGGGCCCAATTACAAATAAAGCATGAAAGGGAAGAAAAAAAGAATTAAACCACCATTTTGAAATTACGGCCCAATATTGGTAGGGTTTAGAATTATCATCAAACTTTCCATGAGGGATCCATGTTGCAGCGCGGCCTTCTTTCTTTCGCCTCGTCGATTCTTCTCCCGTCAAATATCCTCGTTCAATATTTCTCCACATAGTTCATATCTTCATGTCTATGTTCGTGTCTCTCATTCGATTCCTTTATCTAAGCAAGAGTAAATTAAAAAGCTAAATATGATTTCTTATATCTTAGTTTTCTCTTCTTTCGTGTCCCTTCTCTCTGTTGAGTCCCACTCATCCATCGTCCATTCTTTGTTCCGCTTGGGCAGCACGAAACTCTGGAAATTAGGCGGCCAAGCGTTCAAATAGGGATCGCTACGTTGTACAAAGTGTTCTAAACTGATAATTTTCAACAAAGATGAAATAAACGGTGGATTCTTAATTCTAAACTTGATATTGAAAGACTAAGAGCAACAATTCTTGTGTTCTTAATGTGATACCATTATATATCCATTAGATTATATATTTCTTATTTGTTTTGATTCATCAATTTGTGGTTTTTTCATTCTTCCCATTGATGAATCTGTATTTTGTGATAAAAAATATTGATTTTTGAGATGCCAAAACTAAAAAATAGATAATGGTTATTATGCATTCACTTACTTTTCAAATCATTTGTTTGTAATAAATAGCAATAAATGTTTCCTCGGATTGTTGAGACTCATCATGCTCTCTGCTGGTTGTTAATTTTGCATATGGTTGAGCACTATTGGATTGAAGATTTGTCGGTCTTTGGTATCTTGTTGGTTGTTGGGATTTTATATGTTGTTTGCATTAACTGATGAACACATTATTGGTGAAGGAGGAGTTTTTGTTGTGTGTTTTGCTTAAATTTGGAAAAAAAAATGTTAGAAGTATGTAGTAGGTGTCACTGGAGGGAACCTTTTGTAGTAAAATATTATTTAATTTCATCTCATATGTGATCATTTAATGCAACCTACAAATTTTTGTCGTGTAAGTAGTTTTAGATTATTATATTTTAATATTGTAAGACAAACCTATAAATTTGTACAACTTAGATTTCAGATTTGACTAAGAGTGAGAAAATGGTGAGTAGAAAGTGAAAAAGGTGCAATAATTCAATCATGACTTCCACTGTCATACTTTTTGAGACAAAACTAATTTAAAATTGATGAAACAATATTTATATGTATCTGCTTGTTTACGTTGTGATTGGACAACTTTAGGCGGGATAATGGGCTGCTAGGCGGGAATTTGTCATGCAAACTATTCTACTTTAATATAGTTATAGATTTTGGGGTGGCAGGTGGCAGGCTATGAATGGGGTTAATCCAGTTTTTAGCCTTCTATAAAACAATATATAATTATGAACTTAAAATTTTGAAAGCTACTTGCTCGAATATGCTAAATTTGTTTTAGCGTTTTCACAAATATATATATGAAAATATTTATAATAATTAAATTATAACATACAATCATAAGGCTAGGCAGTTCTTGATTTGTTGGTGCAATGAGTCGAACCAACAAATTTAAAATTGATTAGGGAAGATAAACTCGATTCCATATCAACTGAGGTGGTCTAAAAACTAAAGGCGTCTAAGCAGCTTTTGCTTTCATAAGATATTCAACTTGATAAATTTACAAGATTTATAGAATTTTTTTTAAATACTAAAGTCGCCAAGCAGCTTTCGCTCTCACAAGATTTATAGAATTTAATCAAAATTACGATATTTTACCATTTTTTCTTAATAAATTTAGTTTTTTTAAATTAAATTCTAACTGTGAAAATATTTAATATTGTTCAATTTGTTCAACCCGATCCACCTTTAATGCACTTTTAAAACATCTTTAGAAGTGCAATTCTTAATATATTTTTATTTATATATATGTTAATGTGTGAATTATCAAAAACAAATAAAAAAAGGTTATTCGCGCCTAAATACATGAACTTTTGACATATTTTGGTTTTTTCCACGAACTTTAAAAATTGTCAATAAATACACGAACTTAACATCATTGTGATTTTCCCAACAAATTGAATAACGGTCAAAATTGAAACTGACGTGGCAATCGATGTGTCGCCACTTCATCAAAACGACATCGTTTTATTTATACAATATGTATTATTAATTGACGGTTAAATACATGAACTTTTAAGTCTATTTTGATTTTTTCCACAAACTTTAAAAATTTGTCAATAAATACACACTTAACATTATTGTAATTTTTTTTCACAAATTGAATGACGGTCAAATTAAAGTTGATATAACAATCGATGTGATATTATATTATTAAAATGATATCGTTTTCTTATACAATATATATTAAAAAAATCTTAAATCCACATTAACTCACACCCACACCCACACCGCACCCCACCTCACCCCATCTCTCTTTCTCTAATCTCAACTTAAGATAAGGTTTGGGTTGGAGAGATTTCTGAGGTGTATTTAAGATTTTTTTTAAATACATATTGTATAAGTAAAACGATGTCGTTTTGATAAAGTGGTGACATGTTGATTGTTATGTCAGCTTTAATTTTGATCATCATTCAATTTGTGAAAAATATCACAATAAAATTAAGTTCGTGTATTTATTGACAAATTTTTAAAGTTTGTGGAAAAAATCAAATAGACCTAAAGTTCATGTATTTAACCGTCAATTAGTATATATTGTATAAATAAAACGACATCGTTTTGAGGAAGTGGCGTCACGTCAACTGCCACGTCAGTTTCAATTTTGACCGTTATTCAATTTATGGAAAAAATCATAATGATGTTAAGTTCGTGTATTTATCGATAATTTTTAAAGTTCATGAAAAAAACAAAAATATATCCAAAGTTCATGTATCTAGGCTCCAATAACCCAATAAAAAATGGAGAAATTGTGTGTGGCCCCACATTATGTTCAGGTGAGACGTTTGTCGGTTGCAAATTTGTTCCAATTAAAAGGTGGACCCCTCCACGAGGTACCTCGGCTTCAATATAATCCTTTTACATCTCTCTCTCTATGCACACGGCGCCATACATCTCTCTCTCTCTCGCGAGGGACACTGCGTGTTCTCTTTTGTGCTTATCGATCAATTTTGCTTAACTCGATCGTTATACTTCGTTTTGACGTGTAGCTCTGAATTCAGCTGCAGAAGCAACGGTGTAGTGTTCTTCCCCTACTGGAAGCGATTTCGAGAATTCTGCTCAAAAGAAGAGGTGAGTTGAGTTGACACTATTGAATGATGAAATCCTGAACTTCGTTTTGTTGCTTAAAGCTAATTTCGGTTCGAGAGATCTGTTACATGACAGTTACTCTGTAGTTTATCGTGTATTTACAGTTTTGCTCTGTACTTTTCCATTCCGTTCCGATGCTTTCTGCTTGAATTTAGAATCTTAGCTCTGCACAATTTTGGAGTTTTTTTTTTTTTTTGGTCTAATCCGCTTAAGATGTGTTTTCCTTTCTCTTTCCGATTTATTTTTTGGTCCAGTTGGTGTTAACTAGCTATGATTTAAGTTTTTTAGGTAAAAATGATCGGACTGCGAAATGAGGGTTTCTGTTTTGAGTTGGAAATGAATTTCCTGTAATTTCTCATTTAGTTCCATAGTTGCAAGTGTTCAAGACCTAGTTTTGAAACTGAGTTTTCGTAGTGCAGTAATTGGGTTTCTTTTTCTTGTATTTATATTAGGGTTAGGAATGATACAGTGTACATTCCATGGTTGTCTTTACTGATACGGACTATTTTTATTTCAAATCTTATTTGTAGGTTCAAATTGCTTAATCTCATTCCTAATCTAAATTCAGAATTAAGTCTAAGTCATCATGTTGAATGAAGTTGTACAACCAGTTAATGATGCTAATGAGAGGAGCAGACAAACTGTACAACCATACCAATCTCTTTGGCTGTCTCATTGGAAGCGAACAGACAGCGATGCAGCAGGAGATTCTACTAGCCTCAGTGCGGCTCGAAGCGAGGAACTTGACTATGTTGCTAGGAAAGATTGTTTAACGAAGGGAGTGGAGGCTTCTTCGAGGTCTTCCAATGGAGGATTGACTAAGAAAAGAACGTTTGAAATTGGTGATGATTTCACTAAAAGAGGTAGGAAAAGCATGCGAAACGACAGAATGATCGGTTATCTGGATGATCAAGACGCTGATGCCTTGTCCAGGTTAAATCCTTTGAAGGAAAGTTTTGGCAAGTCATCGTCTCATGTTGTGACCAAAGAATTTGACATTGAAACAGAAAAGTTTGACAAAGGAAAAGCTGCAGCATCTGTTGCTTCCAATCAAAGAAGTGCTGATGTGAGAATGCTGGAGTATGAACGATTTTGTGAGCATAGGCAAACTGATTTACTTTGTGAAAGAAAAGTGGGATCCCCTTCGCAATCAGAAAATTCCTCGGATGAATGTTTGAGGGAGAGCATTTCATGTGAACATTGCTTGTCAATTATCAACCAGGCCTGGTTTTTGAAGATGCCGAAGAGGTCAGATAGCAGACTGTTTCCAAGTCAGTCCAATTCTTCAAAGGAAAATGAAACTACAAAATTTCATATTGATTGTTACTCTCACCTGAAGTTGCAGAAATGTGATCATGATTTGGGAACAATGAGAATCCATACTGGCGTGGAAGTTCCTGGAGGAACGTGTGCTGGTTTTCCTAGGTTTTCTCAGATGAATGATGATCTGTTAATGAAAAGAAAGACTGATGTCAATGCATTCAAAGAAAATGATACATTTAGAAGTAAAAGTGTTATTAGTAAAATTAACGGAAATCTGTCTGGTGGCCTTCATAGCGTATTGCCGGTTTTTGGTCAAAATAAGCACAACGTACCACTTCAGGCTCTGAGTAGTTTGAACAATAGTGAAGTGAAGGAATACGTAAGAGATGTGAAGGCCTCAAAGGTTACTATAAGAAATGAATTATCAGCTGAGACAGATACCATGGATATGGACTCTTTGAAGGAGAAGAAATACAAGAAGAGCCTGCATTCTGGTATGTTTTAGCTGCACACGGTCGAATTCATTGTTTATTATCATTCAACAGATGCACATTGTTATTTGTCATTGGCTGATGGCAAATGCATTAAAGCACTCTTTTGTATTTCTATCATTGATTCGATATTTTTTGTCAAAAGCTTCCCTTTAAGTTTTTTGGCTCTCTCTCCTACAGCTTCAAATTCAACTGCTACCGCATTAACTAAGGTGCACTTGTTCACAGTTCTTGTTCTAAATTTTGCCTTCACTAGTGTATTAATTGAGAATATTGCAGGTGTTACACCCTCCAGTAACCTCTTTGTGATATATTTAGTTACATATATGAGCTGATAGCCTGATACCTTTTTTCCTTTATGCCATTGTAACACTCTCAAGAAGCTTAACATTTTTATATAATAGCATGCATGTTGCTCACAGATCATGTATCAAATTGAAATGCATTTGGGTCCCCCATACAAACTCTTGTTAGTACTTGGATATGCAGTCATGTGATTTCTGGAAGGCATGCACCCCCTCTTTTACATTATGCGAGAAAATAATTGAATCATTATCTCAGAGCGTGAACCCCGCCCCATACATCTGCATCATATAGAGGTGGGTGCTATAGTTTTCATGTAAACATTAACCAAACAGTAACAAGGTGAAACTTTCTGTTTGTTGTTGACTATACGTTTTGCTGCGACTTCTTATCTCTGTAAATGTAATAACATGCTAATTATTGCTAAGGAGCTCCTCCTTGCTGAAACTTACGTAACAAATTGTTCCTAAAAAACAATGGCTGAAAGCTGTGTATATGAGCAGGTTCTTTTGATTCTGGAGCATGTCTTCTGTTTATGAATTGCATCTCATAATTCTGGAGTTGTTGCATTTCATGATCCATTAAGCCTCTTTAACGGTTATGTGACATGTTTTAGGCCTTCAATATGGAGTCAAATGACGTTGTTTCCTCTATAAAAGCTGGGCAACGATGGATGAATAACGAGCTACCTGATATCAACTTGGAGCTTCCTGCCTTACACGGTGCAGCTAGTTTGCCACAGAATACATGCCCAAGCTCCTCAAAGACCCTCACTCTGGAAGCAGACGAGCTGCTGGAGCATGTTAAGCATCCTAAAGTGAAGTCCAACTTCAGCCTAGATGAATTTCCGAATGCAGATGCTGGCAACAGATGGGTTAAGCGCCTCAAGCTGAGCTCTTCATACTCTTCCATTCAAGAGGCAAAGTGCCCAAACTATGCTTCAACCACGCCTCATGAAAGAGCGAGCAAGCTTTTCAGGGCACTCCTGTAAGTAATGCAACTAGGTCGAGACCAAATCTAAGCAAGCAGTACGATGAAAGATCACTCTTCTCGACGATAGATGAGGACCGCCTCACAGAGAACCCGAACGACGAGTTGAAGGCATTGTTGCTGTCGCATGCTTGGATACAGAGGTGGCTGCGCAATGGACGGAGAGAAACCAAGAGAGGGTCCGAAACAGAAGCTATTTTCGAACCGAAGAGTTCGAATTAGTAGTGGAGAAACTCCAAAAGGAGCAGTTTTCGAGCATTGCGGCCATGGCGCTGATGGCGAAGGTTTTAACCTGTTTTCAACAGTGTGAGCTCCAGAATGAGGGATCCTATACTATTTGGAACACAAAGACTGTTTGATGTTAATGTTTTTTTGTTTTATCTTGATGTTTTGCAGATGTTGTCCTAATCCCGATTACATTATTATCTTATCGCACGTTGTTGGTTAACTCGGCTTTTTGTGACATCAAACTGCTTTCGAAACTTGAATTTCGTAGTATGACCGAAATAGGCATATTATTGATCGTCGATCCTTAGATGCGTTCAACGGTTAGACGGTTATGGCCGACTAGTCTTGCCCCTGTGCATCTTGAGGGGGCAAATATTTATTTTGTAAAATTTGGGCTTTTTGTTGAAATGGTTAATCAATTATTGTATAATTTATATTTATTAATTTAAATGGGTGTCAATAATTAGCAGAAAGTAACAAATGAGTTTGAGACTAAATTCATTTTCTAATTAAATTTGAAATACACGAGTTTGAGACAAAAATAAATAGTGATTTTATTTTTTATTTGAATTTGAAATATAGGTAGCGATACATAAATTCTAAATCGGTTCAAACTTTTATCGATATGGCTACGTAGATTTTAAAAAAACACACATATCATCATATACTAAATAAATGTGAACCTCCTAAATATACTGCCAAAATACTTATAGGCCGAGAAAGTGGGGTTCTCAATTTGTAAATTGATACAAATTTCTATACTCATATATCAAAAAACAAATATTAATAATAAATAGTAATATAATAATAGATATTAAAAGTTAATTTCAAAGTATAAATTTTGAAAATATACATTCTGCTCAAATATATTTAGAATTATGCACATGTACATGTTAAAAACTTAATTAAAAGTAATTTTACTATCCATTAATGTATTCATCATGTATTGCAATACCCACAAATTATCCAATTAAAGAGGTAATATATTTAGATATAAAAATAATTTTACTACTAGATAGTTGTAGAAAAGATACAAATTTGAAAAAAATAAATTGGACGAAACTATTTATTTGACCAAAACTATTTATTTAGTCAAATTAAGTCGAAGAAACTATTTATTTGATTTAAATTATTTATTTAAAGAAAATAAATTGATCGTGCAATTCAAATAATATCACTCCCAACCATGTTGTCAATGAAATGTGGATTTTTGGTTGGTAGGATGCATCTAAGTATCATTTTATTTAGATTTGCAATTGGTGAAATTTCTGGAAAAAAACCAATTTGTTATTCCAAATTTTAGAAAAATAGGAATGAAATCTCATTAAGAAAATTTTGATTGATACGCTTTAATCAAGAAAATTTTGAGAATATTAAATAAATAAAAATTATAATATTTGAAGTACGAATGTTGAAAATGAAATTTCTTATAATAGAAAATATAGGAGGTGCCAAGTATGCACATGAATATGGTGGTGCTATATATATATAGTGTATAACCCGTCGAATTTCGACGGAAATCATTTTACGTTGTAATTTATATGTAAAAATTTAAAATAATAATTCAAAAAATTGTCTATGAGGATTTGATTTTTTTACTTACTATACATATAAAAATTCAATAGAAATTAAATTCAACAGATATTTAAAAATATAAAATAAAATAGTGTTAGCATGTCCACTATTTATACTTCAAAAAAATCATCTTTTATTGTAGCAATTCAATCATAATAGCTATGTATTTCAAACTCTTCTAATGTATCATTCATGTAATATGATGAAAATTGAGTTTTCTCATTTATTAAAATATATTATATATTAATGGACATAGCTTATACTTTATGAATTTTGTAACTACTAAAAATAATTGATATTGGTGCATTTTGTATAACATTGTTTTAGTTGGTTTATTATATTTAAACCATTATGTATATTTTAAAGTTTATGAGTACATATTCTAAAACTATTTTCATATGATTTATAAATGCACATATGTTAGGGATTAAATATTTCTTATACTTTTAACATATTTCTTATACCCTTCTTGTCTCAAATTCGTATGGTGATATCTGTAATTACTCGTATATATTTGAATTTATAATTACAAACTATTAAAATATAAAGAATTTATATTTTTAAGTCAATTAATTAATAACAAACAATATGATAATTTAGCATAAAATGAGTTCTTAAAATAGAATAGATTATTTTTACATTGTAGATGTCTTTGGTATATCAATATTGACATATCCACTATTTGTACTTCAAAAAAAATCATCTTTTATTGTAGCAATTCAATATAATAGCTTTGGATTTCAAACCATTCTAGTGTATCATTAATGTAATAGGACGAAACTTCCCTTTTCTTATTTATTAAAATGTATTATGTGTTAATGGATATAGCTTATAATTTATGAATTTCGTAACTATTAAATTAATTGGTATTGGTGCATTTTGTATAACATTGTTTTAGTTGGTTTATTATATTTAAACCATTACATATGTTTTAAAGTTTATGAATGCATATTTTAAAACTATTTTCATATGATTTATAAATGCACATATGTTATGGATTAATATTTCTTATACTTTTAACATATTGTTAGAAAAGAATAAGTATGACATAAAACATAATATATATATATATATATATATACACATCTATTATTAGTATATAGAAATTAATACAATATAACAATCATAGTATCAGCATTATTACAACATGTCGATATTGTGATTGATTAATTGTTTGATTATTTGCATGCTAAATCAATATTCACTAAATATAACTCGAAATATCAAAATGTGATGGAAGGTTTCTTAATGAACTTACATAGTTTAAATATTAATCTCACAAAGTTTATTTACAAAAATAAATATTACATTTAAAATATATTTTATTTCTAGAAGTTAAAAAATAAAGGAATGATTTAATAGAATACACTACATCATATTTACAATACAATGATTTTAAATCAAATTAAAATTAAAGAATATTGATAATGATTTTTTGTAAGATTATAAATTGAATTAAATAAAATTAATAAAGATAGATAAGCATTTATAATACCACATTTAATATTAACATAACAATCAATCAACATATTAAATGATATGTGGTTAAATAAGGAAATTTGTGACATTTAGAAAAATAAAATGAAAAATCATAAAATGCCACATAGGATTGTAGATGAATGTGGTGTCTTCAATATGTAATGAAATTATATATATATATATATATATATATATATATATATATATATATATATAACATGGAGATGGATCGGTAGGAATGGATAATTTTGTAGGAAATATGAATGAATCGAGCATTTGATTTGCTATATCAATGGTTGAGATTTAATTTTGGGTATCTACTGGTTTTGTGTTTTGTGTCTACTGCGGATTATTGTGCAACACTATAACTCTTCTTGTCTTCTGTTGAATGAAAGATGTGCTAAACTAATATATTTAGCATATGTGCTACGAATGAATGAAATATGTCTAAACTAATATGTGCAATATAGTAATTACGATTGTCTACACAAATATGAAAAATGTGCTACTATTCTTATTTTAAATACATTAAGAACTTTCTCACCATAACCAACCCCTATATAACATAATATAATATAATAGATTGATTGTTATTATACAATTTCACTCTCCACCCACGTGGAGAAGTGTTAACGAGGCCACTGTTGGTGCGGCAATGCTATGTAGGTAGGAAAATCAACCATATAATCCAATTAAAATTATTATTAATACTATCTCCATTTTATATAAATTTATTATGCTTAGTGTTATAATCATAAATGTGTTTTTTCTTAACAATTATTGCTCAACCTAATTGTACTTCTAGGTTCTCGTAATAGTACGAGATTTATGTAGGGACGGTAAGTTAACCAAAGTCGTATCTCTCAATGAAGACTTAACATGACCTATGTTGTATTATAAGAAAACAATAAATCTAAGTCCTAAACTTGGGTTTTTTGAGATCATACTGGAAAGTAAATGATTAATAGGGAAAAACAATTAAAAATTCAAACTCTAGAATTTAGAATCAAATAATTGTTGCAAAAGATTAATTCAAGTATTTGCGAAAGACTATGGTATTAGGTTCTTCGCTTTGATTAATCAATTAATGTTCCGTTTCACGAAATCTACATACTCATGGAATTCTCTAATATCCAATTCAAACACTAGACTCTCGTCCTCGTAGATTAAATTTAAATTATCAAATTCCAAGAACATATAAATTATTAGACTTCTCGTTTCTGGTAAAGTCTAACTCAATTGATCTATAGAGATACAACGGGTTAATCTTTCGATCTCACCCAAAGCATGAACAATTAAATGATGGTCAATCACTTAAAAGCAAGCAATATGATTCAATTGGAACATGCAAACTTCACAAATAATTAATCAACCAATTTGAATCACCAAACCGTAGATAAAGAATTTAGTTCATATTCATCTCACGAATCAATCAAAGAAAATTGATAGACATGATCAAATCAAAATTCCAATGGAATAGAATTAATTCTTACCATTTCAATGTTGATGATGAATTCTTTCAATTCCAATTGTTCTTGAATCACCAATGAGCAAAAGAAAATGGCAAAATAAAGCTTTCTAGAGAGAAAAAATGTGGAGGCAAGGAAAATAAGAAGAATAAAAATGAACTAGGGTTTTTCTCGCGTGTTGAACTTATATATATAGCCTCAGAAAAATTAACGTGTAGCGTCGGTTCCGGGCCCAACGTCGGGTGGGCCCGTCTTCGTTCTCGTAAAATGGCACCCCCAGCGCTGGTTTCAATCTGTCCGGCATTGGGGTGCTATCTCTGGAAGTGTGCGACAAATTACGCCCAGCGCCAGTTTCGCTCCGTTCGTGGGGATGCACTCCCTGGATGCGCCACTTCTTCGTGGCCTAGCGTCGGCCTCGATGTGTCCGACGCTGGGCCTTTCTTTCAGTCCACTTAGAGCCTAACATACCCAGCACGGCTTCGCCGAGTCCGACGTTGGGGTGCGCTTTCTGTCTTCAAAATTCCAAACACGCTCAAAACCTGTAAAAACTGAAAATTAACTTGATTCCAAAGAAAGATATCCTAAAATTATGAAAATATGTATCAAGTTAACAAAAACGACTCAAGAAAAACACAACAAAAACATGCAAAATAATATTAATAGATTTTACTACAATAGAGTATATGTAATTCACAAACACATTATACAACACAAAAATCTCAAGTTCATGTCCATCCCTCGACATACATGAACTATATAAAAACTTGTAAATGTATTAAAGATACTATATATTTTTTCATCATTCTCACCGATTTTATATGTATTCTAAGATTATATTCAGATTTATATAAGTAATTTCCACATTGTACATATAAATATATATATATATATATATATATATATATATATATATATATATATATGTCCTAGATAATATAATATATAATATAATTCAAGAAATAAATTTATTCTATATTCAAAAAGATGAGATTGATGTTCAGGTTTTATATATATAATGAACAATTTTCATTTTCAAGTTTATTCATCAATAGTAGAGTTGACAAAAGGGTTGGGACGGGCCGAACCGGCCTAGCCTTTGGGCTAAGTCACTTTTACTGGACCCAGTCGGCCCGGCCCATAATCTAATTGGTTGAAAATTGGCTGTCCAACCCAGTCTCATCTGGGTCTTCGGGCACCGTGCCAAACCGTCCATTGTTTTAAATTTCATTTTTTCTCTATAAAATTATATTATTTCTTGATGAATAAATGATAATTGATGTCTTAAACCATTTAATAGTTATTTTAATTGCACCGTAGTAGTTTTTAAACTCTTTAAATTTGGAGCTTTACTAAAGATTAAAAAAATAATTATTGTTTGCCTTAACTCTTGAGGATTATCATTGAAATTTGACCACTTTAAGTCTCCTTACCGAACAAGTGTTTCGTTATTATATTGCCTTAATTGATGAAAAAATAAAATGTAAAACTAATCAGATATTATTTGTGAACTTATGCGGAGACATTCAATATTTTTTCCCATTATTCGATTCAGATACAATCAAACAACCCATACTTATGTGATTGCTTTTGCAAAAAGTTTGATTAAGATTATTAATATTATTTAATAAGATGTGTTTGTGTACGAGATGATTAATATTGCTTTAAAATTGAAGTAGCAATATTAAATATAACAAACTAAAAATGCATTATTAAATAAAATAAAATTTTGACGGGTTTTTTAACATGAAATCCCACACTTTTTTGGTCCAAAGCATAGCTAGCTCGAAAAGCTATTTGGGTGGAGTTTTTAGACCCGATTATTTTGGACCTTTGTTTTTCAAACCCAACCCAATTCCAAATCCGAATATCTCGACCAAACCTATAGAGTCGGACCAATCTTGTCGGCTCTAATCAACAAGGTCAAAATGCGTGATTTGAAAGACAATAGGAGACGTACATATTTCATTGGTAGCAGTGATTTGTTTTATATTTTTATTATTCAAATTTATTGGTTTTTTTTAAATCAAAATATCCAACTATTCATTTTTATTATTTTGTCATGGTGTACAATTAAACTAACATTATAAAATATGTAAATGGTAGAGTAAACCATAACTTTATAAATGTATATTAAAGCAACTATAAAAAAGGTTTCCACCACATATGTTACATTAATTTAATAAAACAGAACAGAACTAATAAATTATTGGTAATAAAGTAATAATATAATCTGAAATTTTAAAATAACAAAAAATAGGTTCCCTTCTAAAAAATGGCGAAAATATGAAAATAACTTTAAAATTGTTATCAACTCATTTACGTTGCCAAAGAGTGTAGACAATTAAAATTGTTAGCAAATGAAAATGCGCCACGTGTAAATCATGAATTAAATAATTAATTATATTTCTATTTTATTAATGGAATTTATTCCAAAATAAATAGATATATGATTAATATTTAATTTTATCAGCAAATAGGAGAATGACATGTGGCAACGACATCGGAGAGGAATAATCACTCAAATTGTGCCAAATGAGCCATAAAAGGCCCACAAGCTCAAGCCCATAAGCTCAAGCCCAAGCTCAAGCTCAAGCCCATAAGCTCAAGCCCATGGTTTGATGGCCCATAAGCCCAAGCTCATGGCTTGATGGCCCAAAAGGCCCATAGGCCCATAAGCCCATTAAGCCCACTAGCCTAAATCTATAAATAGGGGTGGAAGGCTCTCATAAATGGGAGGAGAATTGGGGAGAATTGAAGTGAAGTGAAGATTCGAAGAGCTCAAGACACTCGAAGAATCCTCGACGAAGTCTTCTCCAACATTCGAAGTCTTCTTCAAGCATTCAAGGCGTTCTTCGTGCAAATCACCACGTTCTTGCGAGATCATCCTCCAAATCAAACCAAGTTGAAGTTCATTCGAAACAAGGTGAAAGCCCTCGCATTGGCGCTCAAACTCGAAGATCTTCAAGCGTTCTTCAACAAATCAAACCAAATCCGACGGTCGATCGAAAGCAAGGCGAGGTCGCCCGGATCAACATCGTCAAGTCGAACTTGAGTTCGAGGAGATCGAGGAACTACATCCCTCCAAACAACTTGAAGAACATTCAAGATCGTTCGAGAATCACATCGAAGAGAAGAATCAGAGGATAACTAGAAGATCGGATCCACTCAAATTCATCAAATCCAAATTCAACTATTTTTGTATACAATTTTGTATTTATAAAATTTAAATACAAAAATTTGTGTTACAAATTTTGGCACGCCCAGTGGGACATCTCTATCTCTCATCTCTACTCTTCACCAAAGTCTTGAACGATGTTCACCCAAAAATATGCAACCAAGGTCACTTCAAAAGCTTCTTCAGAAAGCATTGGCGTCGTCACACGAACTAAAGCCAAACAACTTCAAGAAGCTTCGAAGTCAGCCATCGCCAGGGGAAAAAAGCAACACATTGCCACTCTGAATGAAGAAAGTGTTGGCTCTGAAGGAAGCTTCACCTCCCCTATGGCAAAATCTATCACAAACTACCCACTTGAAGCGCCTG
This sequence comes from Salvia rosmarinus, assembly GCA_036937905.1. Lineage (NCBI taxonomy): Eukaryota > Viridiplantae > Streptophyta > Magnoliopsida > Lamiales > Lamiaceae > Salvia > Salvia rosmarinus. Next base: position 94,402,313 of record CM072813.1, read on the forward strand.
TGATGATGACGAACACCACCACCATGGAAGAACAGCTTGCAAATCTTACAAGGATGGTCGAATCTTTAAATAAACACATCCAAGAGCAAGATGTCCAGATTGCAAAGCTTAGAGGGGAAAAGGCAGAATCAAGCCACATCCATGATGAAGAAAGTGAACACAATGATGATGAAGAAGCAGACGACAGGCAAGAAACTCATGATGAGAGAAGATCGTCAGGGAAACACATCCAAATCTCTTCTGATGGTTTCATCAAAGCAGACCAACTCAAAGAGTTCATTGAAGTTACCATGAAGAACAAGTATGATGGAAATTCTAAGTCATCTTTGATTTATTCCAAGCCTTATACTCAAAGAATTGACAATTTGAGAATGCCACATGGTTATCGACCACCAAAATTCCAACAATTTGATGGTAAAGGCAATCCAATGCAACATATAGCTCATTTTGTCGAGACGCAACAACGCTGGAACATTCGGTGATCGTGCAGTCAAGCAATTGCTCGTTCACTTAAAGGAAATGCCTTGATGGTATACGGACTTGAAGCAAACTCCTCGATAGTTGGGGCGGTGGAGCATGAGTTCCTCAATCGATTCTGACACACGGAAGAGCGATCGACATGGTGGAACTCACAAGTTTTGACAATTCAAATAAGAGCCGATGATCGACTACATCAATAGGTGGAGAAACTTATGCCTCAATTTCAAAGACCGGTTATCCGAATCATCGCCATCGAAATGTGCATCCAAGGAATGCATTGGGGCTTGCAATATATTCTGCGAGAATCCACCCAAGACGTTCGAATAATTGGCCACGAGCTCATGATATGGAGCTAAGTATGGCGTGGCGGTTTAAAGGGCCTCAATCCAAGAACCTCACGGGTTTAAAGAGAGACAAGAAGTTAGAAAGGAAACCAAGTCTTTTAACAATGCTCGAAAGAAGAGACAATGGTGGCGAAAGCAACCCTTGTCAAGTTCCTAAGAAAGGATGACAACAAAAGCGACAGACAGACTTTTCCTCAAAACATGGGGCAAGAAGGTTGACATTTAAAGAAATGCGCGAGACAATATCCTTTCTTAGACTCCGACGTTTCGATGACCTACTCAAAGAAGGATTGGTCGAGCTACACGAGTGAAGCGACCAAATGAGGCGAAACGAATCGAAGATCCAAAATATTGCAAATATCATCGATTGATCGGGCATCCCATACATGACCGCTTCATCTTCAAAGAAAAGATCATGCGGTTAGCTCGAGAAGGAAGATATCACTCGAGGAAGAAAATCTGCAACAAATGTTGTCACCCACGAATCGGCGACATATTGGAAGGTATTGGGGCATTGTATGATCTGCGAGACCAAGTAAAGAACAAGTCAAGTCAATTGTGATCAATGATGAAGATGTCTTGGCAATCACATTCTCAAGCGGTTGCGGCTTGGATCGAGCCTCATAATAGGCCGTTGTTCGTGAGTTGCTTCACCCACGAGCGAGAAGTCAATAGGATCCTCATCGATGGAGGATCATTTGTTAACATCTTGCCATTAAAACGTTGAAGCAATTGGAAATTCCGGTAGATGACTTATCCAGCGGTCGGTTGATGATTCGAGGATTCAACCACGAAGGACAAAGAGCCCTTGGCGCCATAAGGTTGAACTTCGCGATGGAAGACATGAGTTCAATGCACTACTTCATGTGATTGATGCCAGGCGTCATACAATATGCTTCTTGGTGGGTGGTGGCTGCATGAAAATGGCGTCGTTCCTTCTACGTTGCATCAATGCCTCAAGTATCGTCAAGATGGTGTCGTGAGGACGGTGACCGGTGATCAAAGCCTTTCACGGCCGAGTCATATTTTGCGATGCGAAATTCTATATGGCGAAGACAATAAAACAAGAAGAAATTGAGCTTGACAAAGAACTTGAAATCATCCGATTGTCGAGAATAAAACATCTTTCACCAAGATCGACTCATTCGAGGATGACGATGCCTCGACCAAGATCGATGCTAAAGACCAACTCCTCCACCTCTTCAGGGTTTGTTCGACCAAAGCAAAGTAATGTGTCGAACATGGAGAATCTTCGACAACGAACTTACAGTATTTTGGTCCAAAGCATATAAACTCCTCGTCGATCTTTGGATACGATCCTCGAGGAAGCTCTATGTTCAAACCTCACTTGAAGAAGAAGGATGATGTGGTCCAGAATAGCAAAGTGGGTTTGGGATTTGTGCCAAAAGCGCATGTTCGAATCACCATCAAAAGGGCGGCTTCATCTCACTACATCTCAAACTGTGTATGCAAGTCAACCTTGGACGATGATATGGAAGTTGGGCGACAACTCAAAACTTGTTGAAGTGCTACTATTCACGAAGTGTAGCGATGAAAGCTTGTATATATGTACATAGACAAAAAAAACACAAAACATGAAGAAAAGCAAGAAGTCAAAAAATTGAGAAAGCAAGAAAATCAACAAAAAAGGAAGCAAGCATGCTCCATGACGCACGAGCCTAAACTGCACGTCACTCCAAGAAAAATTAACAAAAAAGAAGCAAGACAGCTCCATGAAGCACGAGCCGAAACTGCATGTCATGCCAAAGATAAAATCAACAAACATCAAGACAGCTCCATGACGCACGAGCCTAAACTGCACGTCACGCCAAAAAAAAAAGCAAGATTGCTCCGTGACGCACGAGCCTAAACTGCATGTTATTCCTGGCCCGCATGAGTATAAACTGTGCACGACACTACCCTAAAACACAAGTTGATCTTTTGAACTACGTTTTGACTTGATCTCTTTCAAAAGGGTACGTAGGCAGCTTAGATATCTTCTAAGTTCAGTCATGATATATGTTTTTCTGCCTCAAGTTATGTGGTCAAAGTTTGTCATTAATTTGTATGTTAAGTTGGGTGATCAAAATTCATGCTCAGACTATTAAAGAAAAAATAATTCGAGCTCCCGGAAGAGACAACATGGTAAAAGTTGTAAAGAAGCAAAGCAACCATGGGGCAACAACTAGAGATGATGGATTGTTCACTACTTCATTGTCAATACATTTTAAGAATAACCTCAACTTCTAAATCTGGTTCTACACTTTGAAGATGACTCCAGCTTGTTAACTCCAACTCGATGCTGTTGATCTGCTTTGAAGATGGTTCTACCTTGTCGAGTCCAACTCCACATCATCAAGTTTTACTTTGAAGATTGTCCCAGCTTGACGGTTTCAATACGATATCTCCAAACTCGATTCGAAGATGGCTTCATCTTGATAAATTCAGCGTCCAGGCTCTTGACTGGATACACAGCTTCTAGCTCATCCTTCATAGGCGCTTCTAGCTCGCTGAGGTTATGATGACGATCTACACCAACGTTTAGGCTTCAACTCTCTTCGCGAATGGTACATAGCTTCTAGCTCATCACTCACAGTCGTTTCTAGCTCTTCGAGGTCGTAATGACAATCTCCACCAACGCTTAGGCTTCGACTTTCTTCGTGGATGGTACACAGCTTCTAGCTCATCATTCGTAGCCGCTTCTAGCTCATCGAGGTCGTGATGTCGATCTCTACCAACGCTTAGGCTTCAACTCTCTTCGCGAATGATACACAGCTTCTAGCTCATCCTTCATAGCCGCTTCTAGCTCGCTGATGACGATCTCCACCAACGCTTAGGCTTTAACTCTCTTCTCAGATGATACACAGTTTCTAGCCAGCTCGCGCTGCCTTCCTCGACAGCTTCTAGCTCACACTGTCTTCGTCCGTAGCTTCAAGAGCTCACTCTATCAAGAACACGCCTCCTCCATCTCTTCAGGCTCACGTCGATGCCGATATGCCGCAGCTTCAAGAGTTCACTCTATCACGAACACGCCTCCTCCATCTTTTCAGGCTCACGTCGATGCCGATATGCCGCAGCTTCAAGAGTTCACTCTATCACGCACACGCCTTCTCCATCTCTTCAGGCTCACGTCGATGCCGATATGCCGCAGCTTCAAGAGTTCACTCTATCATGAACACGCCTCCTCTCAATGCCATCCCTTTAGGCTCACGTCGATGCCGATATGCCGCAGCTTCAAGAGTTCACTCTATCACGAACACGCCTCCTCTCAATGCCATCTCTTTAGGCTCACGTCGATGCCGATATGCCACAGCTTCAAGAGTTTACTCTATCACGAACACGCCTCCTCCATCTCTTCAGGCTCACGTCGATGCCGATATGCCGCAGCTTCAAGAGCTCACTCTATCAAGAACACGCCTTCTCTCTGCGTCATCTCTTCAGGCTCACGTCGATATGCGGCAGCTTCAAGCCCGCTCTATCATGAACACGCCTCCCCGCAGCTTCAAGCTCGCTCTATCACGAACACGCCTCCTCTCAATGTCATCTCTTCAGGCTCACGTCGATGTTGATATGCCGCAGCTTCAAGCTCGCTCTATCACGAACACGCCTCCCCGCAACTTCAAGCTCGCTCTATCACGAACACGCCTCATCTCTGCGCCATCTCTTCAGGCTCACGTTGATCCGACCACAGCTCCCAGCTCACGTCGTCGTCTTCGTCCTTCTCGGTGCACCATCATTTTTCTTGATCTGCCGATGCGGACGTTAATTTTGCCTCAATCTTCCACTGGAAGTCCTATCTTCCCCCTTCGACATAGATAAACTGCTTCTGCAACAGAAATAAAGCTAACGTCTGCGACGAATGAGATGCCAGTATCAAAAGTCAAAGTCTTGGAGTCGATTGAATATGAAGTCTCTAAGTCGATCAACTCTCGAGCAAGGAGGCTTGAAGTTGAATTACGTGAATTTTTATAACCTGGAAAACAGTCACAAGCACACAATTGTGAAAACGGCAAAAGAATAATAAAAAAATTTTGTGATTAGAGAAAAAAAAAAGACAAAATAGGTCAGCCCATATTTTCTTGGCTACTACAAAAATATATATACTAATTCCAGTCCAAAGTCATGGGTCCAAAAGCAATCAGATTAACCTATGTTAAAAAAAAAAAAGCAAATTGGGCATAAATCAGCAAAGTCAGCCCATGATCTATCTTCTAAAAAAACAAAAAGCCAGCCCACATAAAAAATGGGAGCAAAAGCCCAAGCTCCTAATCCCTATCTCACGTCTCCTTGCCTCCACAAACACACACATGAACAGACACACAAACACACAACATCTCTCACTCGGCCCAGCTTAAAAAAAAAAAAGTTAGAAAGCCCAAACCCATTTTACAACGCTATCTCTCTTCCTCAGCTCTCTCTCTCTAAACACACGCACACACACAGACGATGCACTCATCTCCTTCTTCGGCAAATAGCAGCCGCGGCATCGGTTCCGGCGTTGCTGCCGTCGACAATCACTTCGTACCGCCCCCACCGTCTCCATCGTGACTCCTCATCTCCGTCCGGCCACCACGCCGTCAGCGAGCTGCGTCGCGGCCGCGGTTACTACATCGAACAGCAGCAGCATCTCCGACAATGCCGCCACCACCAGGCCGTCGCTGAAATCAGCACCGCCCTCAACCTCCATCTGCAGCCTATCCTTCGTCTTCACACACCCGACATTCTCTCCATGGTACAGTTGACGCTGCTGCTACCTACTTCGCTCGGCGAGACTTCACCGCCGACGGAGTGGCCGTCTCCTCTCTTTCTTCTGCCAGCAGCGCCGCCATGCCGCCATCACCGGTAGCTCGTACCCACAGCAGCCTTCGGTATTCAGCTGCCCTCGGTGGTGCCTCTTCCTGGGTATCATGTCGAGGCCAGGGATGTCGATAATATCGCCACGACCCGCTGCCTCATGCTGCCACCAAAACCACCGCCGTGACAGCCATCGTGCCATATCTTGGCCGCGAACAGGAACTTCGTAGCTGCCGCCATGCCTCCCTCTTCGGATCTCACGCACGATGAGGACCCCACCATGAATGTCGTACCTCTTCTCTTCACGAAAAATAGCAGCACCCTCTCCAACGACGTAGCCACCGTGCGTCGTCGCTCCATCTCCAGACGCGCCACGTTCGCGCCGTCGCCTGCATCGCCGATATGCGCCTCCACTCCAGTCGCCTGTTCAACCGCCGCCACGTTCGCGCCGTCGCCTGCATCGCCGATATGCGCCTCCACTCCAGTCGCCTGTTCAACCGCCGCCGCGTTCCCTCCATTGTCGAGCTCAGGGCCGGTCCTGATAAATAATGGACCCTGGGCGAAACAATAAAAATGGACCATTTTTCCTCTATGGAGATACAATTTATTAAATTCTGCATGCTTATGTACACGTAAATGTATTTTTAGTTTTTCTGTTAAGTAGTTAGAAGTTAGTTAAAATGTTTGTTAGGTGCTAAACTGAATGCAGTTATTCTTGTTAGTTTGTTTTTCACAATTTGGCGCCTTCTGCCAATAACTTAATCTCTTTGTAATCTGTCTATAAAAGGCGACGAGATCAGATCAATGAAGTTTGGTTTTTTCTCTTCATCTTTGAGTGTTCTTATTTCTTCTTTTTGAGTTTTTAATATGGTATCAGAGCAAGGTAATCCTTCATAGATCTGAACCAGTTGTCTCTCTTCTTCCTCGTCGTCATCCTTCCTCTTAGGTCTGATCCAGTTTTTTTTTCTCGTTTTCTGTCTATCCTCTCTTCCATGGATCATCTAGTCACCACTCAACCAAATCTTCTTCCTTCAATTCATCCAATCAGCATCAAACTTGACAAAACAAATTACATTTTCGGAAAACTCAAGTGCTAGCAACAGGTGAGCATACGGCTTTGAAGATGTTCTACAGACAAAATACTGCTCCACCGCAATTCATACATGAAACCACACCAAATCCTGAACATCAAATATGGCTGCGTCGAGATCGGTTCGTGTTCATTTGGATTCTCTCGACCATTTCTCCGATCATGATAGGCTATGTTGGCGTTGTACATCACTCATCAACGTGGTCAGTTTTGAAAATCTGTTCCACCACTACTACAAATATCACTTTTCTCTACACCTTATAGACTACGCTTTTTAGTAAAAGCGTAGTCATAGTATAGACTACGCTTTTTATCAAAAGCGTAGTCTATGTCTTGAGCCACGAGTATATAGACTACGGCAACAAAGCGTAGTCTATGTCTTGTCTCTATAGTGGGTATAGACTACGCATAAAAAGCGTAGTCTATGTGCGTGTTTTAATAAAAAGCGTAGTCATGCCATAAATTAAAAAAAAAAAAAAAAAAGAGGCTCTCCGTTTCCGTGTGTGTGTGTTTGTTTTCTTTTGAGTTTTAGGAAAATGGAGGTGGAATGGGAACCTAGAACACACATCTCGCTTTTTAATCCTCGCCCATGGCGTGATTTTTCCTCTTTCTCTCCTAAACCCTAAATTGATGCGGCCGCACAGATTTGGTAAATTCGACTCATCATCATCGATCGATCATGTCTTTCCATCCGAGGCCTTACATCATTCACGGGGAGGTGGGGAGGAGTCGGACGATCGAGCGGCGACTTTGCGGCGGCGGCAAGGAGCATATGTTCGACCGCATATGTTCGACAAGGTGGTGGCCGGCGGCGTGGGGAAGGCGAACCGGTGGTGATTCGAAGCGACCGCAGAAGTACTTCATTGGACTCGTCGACAAACGAGAAGGGTTCTTCGCTCAATTTTGAGGACCGCAGCGGGAAGCCGTGGCGGTTCCGCTACTCCTCTTGGAGCAAAGACGAGCTACGTGATGACGAAGGGGTGGGCGGTTCGTCGAGGAGAAGAAGCTCGGCGCCGGCGACATCGTCTCCTTCCGGTAGCGGTGTCGGCGACCTCGCCAGGACCGCCTCTTCATCGAGGGGGTAGCTCGTCAGTGGGAGAGATGTTTGATCGGGCGAATCAGCGATCTGTTGGACAAACATTTGGAGAAATCGCCGCCTTCCACATCCGAGCAAGGGTTCCGCCGTCGCGGTGCCTCCACCTCCGCTTGTTGTCGAGGCGATGTTGCTACCATCGCCGTTTCGTTCCTTTTCCCAAGAAGCACCGCCCAAATTTCCCACCTACCTCGTTTGCCTTATTTTCTCTTCTTACCTGTCTCATATTCATATTAAGTTTTCTCTAGCATTTGGTATAGTAGATTTGGTTCTGATTGTGTCTCAATCTTTTGAATAGTTTATCATATGGACGACCGGTTAAAATGTACTAGGGCTTAGTGCCTCTAACCACCATCATTCACCGATTTTAGGTCCTTATTGTTGTCTTTGATATATCTTGAACTTTCTAGAATAGGAGTCCACACGATGCTGCTGCATTTACATTTTAGTGGTTTATGCTCGCATTGCTCTTTATCTGATATAAATCTGAGGAACAATTATTCTATGCGGATCCTTAGAAGGTCGGATGAAGTATTACATTTCGTGATGGAAGGTACTCACTAATTCGGAAAATTCCCGTGCATATTCTTGTATTAAATTTTTATTACTTTACGTGGATTTTATTATTTGGTGAGTACTTTTGCAAAATAGCATTCAACAAAAATTTGGGTGGTAAGTGGCAAAAGGCTACTTCTTTCAAAGTTACATGTGCGAGGATTAAATTAACATGCAATATGTGTTATATTGCTCTTAGTGTCTTGGCCGTTCCACAGTGGTAGCGATGAAGCCATATTTACTTTGTTGTATATTTGTGACATCTCGAGAAATGTATCTTGGAATATGGAATATTCATGGGAATCTTTTCATAAATTGAAGTTAGGCTTTATTGTGTAGCGTTAACTTAGAAACTTCAGCGAAGGAGAATTGTCTTTTGAATCATGACACTATGGAAGTATTTAAAGCATGGACTTGGACCATGTTAAGTGTGAGTATTTTCAAGAACCTAGGTTCTTGCCGCATTACTACTAGTTGATTGAGACCGGACTTGCTTTGTTATTACGCATGCTTCTGATCCTCCATTGCTTTTCTCTACGGTTTACTTCATTCCCTTTTATCGATGGTTCTCTTTGGATATTTATTACTTAGAGAATGTGGTAACTCCTTTTATTTCAAAACCATAATGACTATTAGCTAATTCTTTTCTCAATTGCGAAGATTGAGAATTTTTCTTCTTTGGAGCTCGGATATTCTTTCGGTCTCTAGATCTTGCAATTTTCTTGTTTTCACGTGTCTCACAAATTCCTGAGAAGCTTTGGTTCTACCGGTTGTTTGATGATCTAAAGAAAACATCAAAGATCTATGGGCCAAACTGTCTTCCTTCGAGTAAAAGAGATTAAAACTTTCGAGCTAATTATTTATATGGTTTACGTAAAAGCTTATTTGGCAATGTCACTCTAGCTAGATGAAAGATTTTATAAATAGGATTGTCGAACAATTACTACATCTTACGAGTGTTCTTTATTTTCTTCATCGGTTGTCATCTAAGATTATAGATTTTACTTGGTGATTTGTGTCTTCAAAGTAAGTGATCGATGTACTCGATGCTTGCCTACTACTCCAAATTAGTCGATTTTCAACTCATCTCCTATTTTTCTTTGGTTACTACGTCACATTGTGAATTCTCGTATGTTTGATTGAAGAGGTTTCTTCTGAGAGTAACTCTTCACTCGAACTCTTCCTTCAAGAATAAAGCGGGTCTTTTACATGTCAGCGAAGGCGACAATTTATTGCATGTGGTATTGGTTTTCTCTTTTTCTATAAAGTACCATTTGTTCCAAGCATGTTGGGATTCTTATAATGAATAAGAGAGTAAATAAAAGATACTCTTGGTTTCTAAATTTTTAAATTTTATCTGATTAAACTAGTTCGATATTTTTTTTAAAGATAATAACCAAGACTTATGTCATTGATTCATTGGATTGTGAATCATAAATTTAAGTTTTGATGATGTTATTTGCATGGTACACCCTTTTAATAACATGACTCGAGGCCTTGGAATGCCTTAATCTTCTAGGGGCGTGATCCGGATCTAAAATTCTTTTCACCATTTTATATGGTTTTGTTTATGAGTCTTTCCTTAGTTCAAGTACCTCGAAATTTTTTGAAGCAGATTAATTTGGTATTGATGTTGCGGTCGTATCTTTGAGTATAAGATCTTTGAATACTAGTGATATATTGAAGACTACGGTGTTGGGCGACTAAGGAAGTCAAACCGGTTTCATGAAAATAACTTGGAGGATGGATATCCATCCTTGTAGCGAATCTGATAGCAAGAAGAAGCGATTTTGCGGCTTGTTGGAGTTAATGTGATCCTTGGAAATGTCTCAGATCGCTTTCTTTGCTCCCGTGCGAAATGAAAGAACTGATGTTCTCGGTATATATATGCTTCTTGGGCTTGTTTTCTTCTTAGCGTGTGTTTGAGTAGGTTCTTACACATTGTGGTCTGCTTTCTGTTTTGAAGCATCCGGACAGCGAAGCTTCCTAATGGAGTGATGTCTGGTAAAGTCTTTCAATAAATTTGGGACTAAAGTTGACATATCTCCATGATAAATAACTCACACTTTTGTTTCGCCACGAATAAGTGTTGTACCTTGGATTGGACTTTAAGCTACATTTGGATCGAATGAGGGCAGATCCTCGCTATCTCCCATCATGTACACTAGTTTAATTATGCACGATTTCTTGTAATTTTACGTAAATGATCTTGCATGTTAATCATCTTCTTCTGTTTTGTTGATTCATTTAATTTTGATATCTCCGTTTTTTTTGTTGAAACATTTCTCTGTCACTTTTGTTCTTCCTTTGTTCAAGTACCTCGAAATTTCATAAAATTTGTATGTACTATTACGAACTACACAAAATCAATGCCATCTTTTGTGTACTTGGTACGCTTCGTATGAAACGTAAATTCATTGTTTTCTTCTGAACTTTCTGTTTAAGGTCTCTCAAGATTCTGCAGCTAAGTCTCAAACATGATAGTTTATTCTAGCTAGCAAGGTCTGCTGATGTCCTTAGCCTTTCTAATTTTTCTTGATTGGTTTGCCTTCGGCATTTATTCAATTATATATATATATATATATATATATATATATATCTGCTTATTTCTGCCCTGTGCAAATCATTGTAGATATTCCTTGCAAAAGATATTGCTATAGAGAGTAAAGAGACCAAAGATTCTCAAGAAGAGCATTGCATAATAAAGTAAACTTTTGCACAAATTTGGTAGGTTTGTTGAAAAACTTATCTTGTTTTAGGCTTGTAGCTACCTTCTTTTGGTTGACTATTATACTTTTTGCTCATAGGCTCTATAGCTTGTTACATTCATCTTTACCCTGAACTGGAGGGTGTATTTAAAAAATAGTAATATAGTTTTATCGGATCTTGGTGTATCCTTAACTTCGAATTTCTAGAGGTCTACTTTGCCTCTCTACTTGTATCGAAATCCAGGTTAAGTGTTAATTAACCGTATGAAAATCGAGCTTAAATAAGTTTAGGTCTTATAGTGTTTGAATTCACATGGTAGTATGCTTGGAAAAGGCTAGCAAGTCATCGTTATGTAGTAGATTTGAAGAGTCGTTTGTAATTGAATCCATTCTAATCAATTCAAGATATCTACAACTAAGTTTCAAATTCTCTCTAAAACTCATCTCCAAAATAGCTAATAATTTTTTGAAAATGGCTAATAATTAATATAATTATATAAAATTATTTCCACTGTGAATCTGATGTTTACTTTGTTTCTAGAGGGCTTGAAAGATGATGTGATTGAGATCCATTGAAGTCGTACATTTACTATATCTTGTTTGTTTCACTAAAGCGATGTTTTGACCCTGTCATTGTTCACTCATGCAATATCTGACTCTTCAACGATGTTGCTCCCAAGACTTGTGAAAATTTTCACGCACTTTGCTTTGGTAATTTGCTTCATCTTCGATATGTATTAAGTATCATACTCCAAGACTCTAAACTCGAACATGCATGGGTCTGATTTTTCTTTAGTTATGTAACTTGCCTATCTTTCCTCAATTCAACGACCTTTCATGATTGATGGGTTCTTGAAGTCGTGAGGTTGCTATCACCCCATTGTCAAACAATATGTTAAATAAGTTTTCTTGAGATGTCTCTGTTTGATTCTCCAATCTGCTTCATTAGTCCTATATTGATCCTCATTTTTGCTTTGTGCATTTCTTCGGAGAAAAAGGCGTTAGTGTTAAAAGCGGAAAACCACTACACTATAAAGGAACATTTTCCATCGTATTATTAAAGGATATGTGGCTCGGTATGTTATCTACTTTACGAAAATTTTACACAAATGCTTAATGATATGAGCTCTATTTGATGTATTTGCAGCCGCCATTGTATTGGTTGGGCATCAATGAGAAGTGGCTTTTGCTTTTTAGTCGATTATCCTTGTTTATCTGTGGCGGTGATGTTCACTGTTGCATTTCTTGTGATATAGTTTTAAGGTTGTACTTATTGAATTGTCCATTTTATGATTTGCGGAAACTTGCTTAAAAGCACCGATGCACTATCTTTGTAGTTATTTTGTTTGACACTTTAAATTATTTTGCGAGGAGGGCTTTCTTGGAAAGATGGTAAGTTATAGGCATTGACGTTATACATGCCTTTATTCTCTCTAAGGATGCCTTAGTGAATTTATTTTAACTGCGGGGAAAATATGGGAAAGTATATATGATGGAAAGTTTCGGTATGAAACTATTATTGGTTTCACCTTTTATTTTCTAGTTTACATCGGACTTGATCTTGATGCATTGAGCTTTAAGTAGTCGCTCTATCTTACGGGAAGTCTATGGAAGCATAGTTTACAATAGTATCTATAATATCCGCCTAACGAAACATAATTTTAAAGTTTGAGATTGAGTCGAGCATAGTTGAGTTGGATGATTTACCTCACGAGTGTTGCGGTTCGATCGGAAACTTCGAGCGACATCAAATCTGCTTGCTCTTTCCGGTGTGCCATGCGGCCGTGCTATTCAAATCTCGTGTTAGCCTCGCTAAATCTGGATATAGTTGTATTTTCGTCTCTACTAGGTTTGTGCACAAGGAATGGGCTTGGACCCAGGTGATCTGAACATGGAAGCACGGATAGGCATGTTCGCCCATCATTGCCATCATTTTGTGTGATTGGTAATGTCGTCTTCGCCTCTTTCCCTTTTGTGAGCATTCGGTGTCCACCCAGGCTTGTGTTTTAGAGAACTTCGCATGCGAAGTTGCGAGAAAACCTTGGTGAAGCAAGTCTTGATTGTACCTCGGGTTCTTTGGATGCTCGTGATGGATCCCTCAGGGCTCAAATTCAACCACTCTCCGGATTTAATTACGGTATGCCTTGATCACCGTTTCTTCACTTGACATCTTATTTTGTTGTAGCGCGATTCCTTCCTGGAGAAATCTTCTCTTCCCAAGTTAGTTCACCGGTTGGTGTTGAAAGCACAGAGGTGAATGGAGGTGTCTGTTGAACCCTTCTCTCTTGACTCTCAAATTGGTTCTATATATGAGGATGGAATAATTTGAGGCCAGCAGATGAAGCATGTGGTATAAGACATCTTAAATTTATCATATGTCTCTTCTTGTCCCCACCATTGATCTTGGGTCTTCCCAGAGGGATGGTTCGTCGTCTTTAATCGTTGCCTCTGTCGAGTTTAAGATTCCCCACTCACCATTTTTTCTCCTTATCTGTTTAAAGCACTTCAACTTTACTTGGTTTCTATTGGATCGTTTAAAGTAAACTAATGTTGCCACTCCTGACATTTCCACTTCGGTCGAATCAAATCCTTATTATTTTCTTTTATGCCTACCATGATTTGAGCAACTTCAAATTTATTTCAACTTTATTTGATTGATGATCTTGATCGCTTTAGAAAACGATCTTAAATCAAAGTTCTCGGAATAAATTTCGGCTATTATTCGGATCTCTTCTCGGAATCAAATGTTGAGCTTATTTTATGTAGATCTAGATGGAAGCTTGCTCTATTACAGCCCTTATCTTAAGTTTTTGAAGTTGAAAATAATTTATGAATTGTTCATACATGTTTCATGTAGGTTTGCACCGATACTATGATCGTCATTGTCTATTGTCTTAACGGTGAAAAGCCTTGACCGATCTTTGGACTCATTTAAAGCGCAATTGTTGTTGTGGTTCCATTTCTTTACGTTCACATGTAAGATAAACATTTCATTTCTTTAATATAATCATTTTTCATACAAGAGTGCTAATATTCTATTTTTGAATTGTTAATAGCTTCAAAATCGGTCTTACTCTCAAGAGGACATTGATGAAGTTCGCGTTGAATGGGCAAATTTCATGCTTCTTCACATATAGTCTTGTGATGTTTTAGTTGTAAGTTATTGATCTTTTGAATTATTTTATGCTTGTGTTATGGAGAATCTGGTCTTATTGTTTTGTTAAGTGATGTGCATAGTATTTTTGTATAGTGATTTTGTAGATGTAATGAAAGCAGTTGTATATTTTTGTATAGTGATTTTGTAGGCGTAATGAAAGCAGTTGTATATTTTGAATAGTGATTTTGAGCGTAGTCGCAAGTATATTTTAATCTCGTTTGCTTGTGCGTTATTAATTGTATGTGTTTAAATAAAGAAATTAACTACGGTTGAAATTGAAAACCGTAGTTGTTATTAAATTGACTACGGGTTGTAATAGAAAAAGCGTAGTAAATTTGGCGTTAAAACCGTAGTAAATAAACTCAAAACCGTGGTTAATACATATGGACTACGCGTAAAAGCGTGGTGTATGTGCGAAATTTTGTGTGATGCTGTTTGTATAGACTACGGCGTGGCGTGGTCTATAGTGACTACGCCGTGGCGTGGTCTATAGTGACTACGCGTGGCGTGCCGTCTATGTGCGGCGTGGTCATGGTGGGTATAGACTACGCGTAAAAGCGTGGTGTGGGCGAACTATTGTGTGATGCGTGTGTATGACTACGGCGTGGCGTGGTCTATGTGCGGCGTGAGTCATGGTGGGTATAGACTACGCGTAAAAGCGTAGTATATGAGCGAACTAATGTGTGTCGTGTGTATAGACTACGGCGTAAAGTGTAGTCTGTGTGCGGCGTGGTCTATGGTGGGTATAGACTACGCGCAAAAACGTGGTGTATGCGCGTCTTTTACGTGATGCGGGTATAGACTACGGCGTGGCGTGGTCTATGTCGAAAGCGTGGTCTATGGTGGGTATAGACTACGCTAAAAGCGTGTGTATGCGGCATTTTACGTGGTTTGTGGGTATAGACTACGGCGTAAAAGCGTGGTCTATGTCGAAAAGCGTGGTCTATGGTGGGTATAGACTACGGCTTAAAAGCGTGGTGTGTCGCCGCCTACTTTCTCTACACCACTTTTCTCTACACTATCGATGCACATAGACTACACATAAAGCGTGTAGTCTATTCCATTTTGTAGTAGTGCACTCGCATCAAGAGCAAGATCTGCTCGACTTCGTTTTCGATTCTGGGAAAGAAGAAAGGAGAACTCTCGATTGATGAGTACATCCTCAAGTTCGAGAGGATTTCGATCAACTCTTTAGCATCGGTCATCGACTTCTTGAATCGATGTTGTAAACTTCATCCTTGGAGGTTTAGGTCACGAATATGAAAGTATCTGCGTTTTACGCAATCAAAATGTGAGGTTGACACTTGATGCGATCCGAATGCCCTACAAACACATGAAATCGGACTACGAATCAAGCTGGTTCACATATGTCCCTCTTGCTATGCCAATGCAACGTACATGTATCGTCGAGTTCGTGAGGTCATGGCGGACATGGATCTCGTGGCATGAACAATCGAGCGAGAGGTGGTGGCGGGTACTACAATGGAAATAATAGCAAAGTCGTATGCGAATATGTGGTAAGCGAATCATATTGCTCTTAAGTGTTTTAAGCGATTTGATGTAAGCTTGATGGTATTGATTCCTTACCCGTATCTCACCAAGCAAATTACACAAAACACATTCACACACTTCTTGACAATTCTCCTCGGTATACCACATCCACTCATATGCCTCGACCTCGTACTCACCATACCACTACTTGACTATAACTCTACAGATCAAAACTCTCGAGGAAGTTTGGTGGTGCCTTGACACGGGTGTACGCACACGTTCGGCGAATATGAACAATCTCAAATCCAAACTCCTTATCAAGGTCAACAATCTCTCACTTGTAGGTAATGGATCTCATCTTCCCATAACTCATGTAGGCTCGTCGTGTTGCCAACATTATCATCCACATCTCTTGCTCTCAAAAATATTACTGCGTTCCACAAATCACGAAAAGTCTTCTTAGCATATCACAATTTACGGTGATAATAATGTTTATCTAAAGTTTCATTCATCCTTTTGTTGTGTCGAGACGAGGTTTCACATCAAATCCTCTGGAGGAAGTTCTTAAAGATGGTCTCTATCATCTATCCCCACCAAAGCAAATCCATCAACGGGTCCGGTGTCTGCGGGACAAGTATCACCTCACCAAAGTCATCACCTCTAGTCTCTAGTTTTCAACTATGGCATAGAAGGTTAGGCCGTCCATGTCTTCTTTGTATTAGGCGCATTGAATAGCGATGGTCGGTCTCTCAAGGTGTCACGACCAAGTTTACGTGATGCGTGTGCTAAAGGGAAAATACACGACTTTAATTTTCCATCTACTCATCAAAACTCATTCTCCTTTTCAAATCGTATACACCGATCTTTGGGGTCCGAGCTCTTCTTGTTCGATTGAAGGTTTGAATACTATATACACTTTGTTGATGACTTTACAAGATTTACATGGATCTTTCCTCTACACACAAAGCGAAGTGTATAAAGTATTTGTTAATTTCAATACGTTTGTAGAAAGACAATTCAAAACCAAAATCTTATGTCTACAATCGGATTGGGGGTGAATCTGAAGCTTAAAACCTCTCCTTGCTAGTCTAGGTATTCGGTTTAGGCATCCTTGTCCTCATACTCACCAACAAAATGGAAGAGCGAGAAAGCATCGTCACATAACCGAAATGGGTTTAACTCTTCTTGCCATGGCTGATCTTCCTTATACGTCTTGGTGGGAAGCTTTCTCCGCGGCAAGACATCTCATAAATAGACTACCATCACCCTCTTTGAACAACATCTCACCTTTTCAACATCTCTACAAAAGCGACTCCGGATTACTCTTTAATCAAAACTTTCGGTGTAGTTGTTTCCGTTTCTTCATCCATATAACACGTCCAAGCTTGAGTTTAGGTCGGATAAATGTCTTTTCATAGGATATAGTTCCACTCACAAGGGCTATCGTTGTCACATCCAGTCGGGTGAGTCTATGTTGCTCGAACTGTTTTATTCAATGAAGAAGAATTCCGTACAAGACTCTATTTCTTGCACCTATGTCTACACCTAGCGGTGAAATTAATTCACCCATACATTATCCATACAGAACTCTCCATCGTCCCACAATCTCAAAATCCACCTAATCATCTCTATTCCCAATCTACACCCTCACCGCAAGCTTCACCTCGAGGGGTGTCATATACCTCCACTTCACATCATGAGTCACAATCCTCACCATTGTTACATACTCTAAATTCTAGTTCTCACTCATCGACTCTATCTCGTCTTCATTGGGAATACCACAACTGCGACTTCATCTCTTCCCGAAAATCGGCATCATATGACCACTAGAGCAAAAAGTGGCATCTTTAAACCAAAATGTTTCCTTTGCTCGAACAACCTCATACGGCTTCACTATGTTCACGGTTGTAGAACCCACCACCACCTCTGAAGCTCTTGCTCGGCGAGAATGGAAGCAGAGCCATGGAAAAAGAGTTTGACTATCATTTCTAAATCCACATGGGAGTTGATACCGTATCGCGATGACATGAATGTTATACAATGCAAGTGGGTTTTCGTGTAAAACCAATGCCGATGGTACTCTTGACGAGACTAAAGGCACGTCTTGTGGCAAGGGGTTTCAACAACAAGCGGGGTAGATTTCTGGACACCTTGATCCGGTTATTAAACTGTTTACATTCAACTCCTTTTCTCTCTTGCGACCACTTACGGTGGGATATTCAACATATCGACATAAATAATGCCTTTCTCAGCGGGGATCTTGAACATCACTCGTCATGGAACAGTGGAGGCTTTGCAAGTTAATTTCCGGATCATGTATGCAAACCCAACAAGTCATTATATGGACTCAAGCAAGCCCAGGCGTGGTATGATAAAGCGAAAGAATATCTCTGCGGTATGGTTTTCAATACTCCTCTTCCGATCACTCTTTTTTCATCTCGCAAAGAAGGCAAACTTCTCCTTGTCCTTGTCTATGTTGATGACATACTCATCACGGTGAAAATCCCAATCTTGTCTCGGTCTCGTTCTCGGTCTTTCAAATGAATTTGCTCTTAAGTCTTTAGGGCCGTGAACTACTTTCTTGGCATTCAGTGATCAAAACAAGTCGCTCTACTTCCTTAACCAAGCGAATATATCGTGAGTTACTTGCAAGCCAACCTTCTTGAGTGTAAGCCTCAACCTCTCCTTATGATCACGGGAACTAAGTCGCATCGGAATGATAGTCCGCTTTTTCTAATCCCACCTTGTTTAGAAGTATCATAGGAACTCTTGATATCTTACTCTTTCTCGTCCGACATCACTTTTATTGTTAACAAACTTAGTCAATTTCTTCAAAATCCTCTTGATCTTGATGGAAGCGTGTCGTGGGTCCTTAGATATCCGAAGGCACTATCACTCATGCTCTTGCGTTTCGTCCTTGACTATCTCTGTCTCAAAGCGTTTTCGGACCTTGATTAGGCGAGTTCCATCGACGATCGAAAATCAACAGGCGGTTTTGTGTTTTACGGGTTCAAATCTCATTTCTTGGAGCTCGAAGAAACAACATGTTGTGTCGCGAAGCTCAACCGAGTCTGAATATCGTGCTCTTGCCGACCACGGTTGAAGTCATATGGATTAAATCTCTTCTTCATGAAATTGGTATTCATGTCTTTGCCAAACCCGTTATATGGTGTGACAACAAAAGTGCGGCTGCCATTGCTTCAATCCTGTTCATCATCGCGTCTGAAAAATATCGAGATCGACACTCATTTAAATGCGAGACAAAGTTCGAAAAAAGGAGCTCGATGTATGTCACGTTTCTACAGCGGATCAAATTGCGGATATCTTCACCAAATCGATTACTCTTGTTCGATTGAATCATCTTCTTGGCAGTTTTCCCATTGAAAAGGGTAGTCTTGTTTGTGTAGGGGTTGTATTAAATTCTGCATGCTTATGTACACGTAAATGTATTTTTAGTTTTTCTGTTAAGTAGTTAGAAGTTAGTTAAAATGTTTGTTGGGTGCTAAACTGAATGCAGTTATTCTTGTTAGTTTGTTTTTCACAATTTGGCGCCTTCTGCCAATAACTTAATCTTTGTAATCTGTCTATAAAGGCGACGAGATCAGATCAATGAAGTTTGGTTTTCTCTTCATCTTTGAGTGTTCTTATTTCTTCTTTTGAGTTTTTAATACTGATTGAATATATACAAAAGATCTGCAATATATCGTTTATAAAAATTACTATTTTTACAAAATTTGGGCAAAAGTTTATAACAAAATTTTGGACGTTGAATATTTTATTTTTGAAGGAATATTTATATTAATATAAGAGGATATATAAAATTTTGGCTTTAAAATGATGGGCGCGGACGGTCGCCCATGCTCGCCCGCCCTCAGGGACGGCCCTGGTCGAGCTCAGCCGCCGCCATCGACATCCATGCTCAGCAGCTACAGCCGCCGTCGTCCAGCGAAGCTGACGCCATGAAGCCTCCATCCTCGAATCTGCTCCGCCGTGCGTTGCCGCTTCAGCAGCTCCTCATTCGGCCGTTTGCGTTTCCATCTTTGCACAGCGAACAGCCCAAGTCCAGCCGCATGGTTCGCCGCTGTATGGGCTTCGTGACGATGCTGCATTCTGGAAAGTTCTCGCCCGCTCCGCGCTGCCTCTGCTCCAACCACCGTACGCCGTCGTGCCGTCGTTGTTGTCGTGCTCGCACGCCTCCGCCAAGCAAGATTGCATGTGCCCACATCTTTTTCCCCGTCGACAACATCGCATAGCCCGATATGCTGTCTTGGTTGCATTCCCTACCCACTGCGCCTTCGTCACCAGAATAGCGCTCTCGCTGCATCCCGATTCAGAAATAAGAAAACAAAGAAAACTATTCGGTCTCAGCCCATTTCTTCTCCAATGAGTGCAAAGCTGCTATGCTTGGAAAAAATAGGATGTCTAAGTAGAAAATCAAAGAAAGAGGCACGAGATGGGCTGCTAACAAAAAAACTATTGCAAATTGGAACAAGAAAGGCATGCTCGTATTAGTGAAGCTTTGTGAAGGATGGGAGGAATGATTACATCTATAAGGGACTATCCCTATTTATAGGCTCAAA
Source organism: Salvia rosmarinus (assembly GCA_036937905.1). Lineage (NCBI taxonomy): Eukaryota > Viridiplantae > Streptophyta > Magnoliopsida > Lamiales > Lamiaceae > Salvia > Salvia rosmarinus. Next base: position 94,422,605 of record CM072813.1, read on the forward strand.
CATCCAATTTAACCTAGTTCTAGCTGCAATTAGGTATTTGTGTAGAGAAAATAAAGGCAAAAAGAAAAGCTACTGAAGCTGCAGAGTGCAGAGGACATTTGGCTTCTTGCGCAGCCTCAACAAACTCTCAACAAACTCTCGACAAACTCTGGAACTCAAAAACAAATTTACTTAAATGAACTGTACAAAAGATGCAGACTCCATTTGGCTTCTTGCGCCTGAAGCTCCAACAAACTTTACAGAGGATGGTTAACATTGTAATTTGTAACACTATTTTGGATAAAAAAAGAAGAAGTCAGAATGTCTGTTACAAAAACAAAGAAACAAAAAACAAAAACAAAAAAAAGAGAAGGAAAATGGGTTGCCGAAAATTTCTAAAAGGGCTGCTGTGTTTCGAAATGGGAAGTGGAAGTAAACCAACAATGGCCCAATGGATAGCACATAATTATGGGCTTCCAATTCCAAATATTAATAAAACTTAGTTGAAGAAATGTGGGCCTTCAAATTAAAATAAATACATGGGCCTAATTTTGGAGCAAAATAATAAAATTCAAATGCAAAGTCAGTTCAATTACAAATTCAAATTCAAGTACAAATTCAAATCAAATTCAAGAACTCCTAAATCTGTATAAACTGTTTAAAAATTTAAATCAAGTTCAAGAACTCCTAATCTGAGTATAAGCATTTACAAATTCAAATCAAGTTCAAGAACTCCTAAATCTGAGTATAAACTGTTTAAAATTTAAATCAAGTTCAAGAACTCCTAAATCTGAGTATAAGCATTTACAAATTCAAATCAAGTTCAAGAACTCCTAAATACGAGTATAAGCGTTTACAAATTCAAATCAAGTTCAAGAACTCTAAATCAGTATAAACTATTTACAAATTTAAATCAAATTGAAGGACTCCTAAATACGAGTATAAACTGTTTACAAACTCAAATCCAAATCAAATAACTCCTAAATACGAGTATAAACTATTTACAAATTCAATTCAAATTCAAGAACTCCTAAATCGAGTATAAACTGTTTACAAATTAAAATCAAAGTCGAAGAACTCCTAAATACAGTATAAGCGTTTACAAATTCAAATTGAAGAACTCCTAAATATGAGTATAAACTATTTACAAATTCAAATTGAAGTACTCCTAAATATGAGTATAAACTATTTACAAATTCAAATTCAAATTCAAGAACTCCTCGACAAGAGTCTAAACTATCAAAATGAATTTCGAGACTAAATCATTCCCAAGACAACTCGTCCATGAACAAGTCTCGATGGGGCGATTTGTAGACAATTAAAATTGTTAGCAAATGAAAATGCATACGTGTAAATCATGAATTAAATAATTAATTATATTTCTATTTTATTAATGGAATTTATTCCAAAATAAATAGATATATGGTTAATATTTAATTTTATCGACAAATAGGAGAATGACGTGTAGCAGCGACATCGAGAGGAATAATCACTCAAATTGTGCCAAATGAGCCATAAAAGCCCCTGCTCAAGCCCGTAGCTCGAGCCCAAGCTCGAGCCCATAAGCTCAAGCCCGTGGTTTGATGGCCCATAAGCCCAAGCTCGTGGCTTGATGGCCCAAAAGGCCCATAGGCCCATAAGCTCATTAAGCCCACTAGCCTAAATCTATAAATAGGGGTGGAAGGCTCTCATAAATGGGAGGAGGGTGGGGAGAATGAGTGAAGTGAAGATTCGAAGAGCTCGAGACACTCGAAGAATCCTCGTGTCTTCTCCAACATTCAAGTCTTCTTCAAGCATTCAGGCGTTCTTCGTGCAAATCACCACGTTCTTCGGCGAGATCATCCTCCAAATCAAACCAAGTTGAAGTTCAATTCGGAAACAAGGTGAAAGCCCTCGCGTTGGCGCTCAAACTCGAAGATCTTCAAGCGTTCTTCAACAAATCAAACCAAATCCGACGGTCGATGCGAAAACAAGGCGAGGTCGCCGGATCAACATCGTCAAGTCAAACTTCAGTTCAAGGAGATCAGGACTACATCCTCAAACAACGAAGAACATTCGAAGATCGTTCGAGAATCACATCGAAGAGAAGAATCGGAGGATAACTAGAAGATCGGATCCACTCAAATTCATCAAATCCAAATTCAACTATTTTTGTATACAATTTTGTATTTATAAAATTTAATTACAAAAATTTGTGTTACAAAGAGCTCGGACAAATCAATTTCTAGGAGCTGTTACGCATCACTAAAAAAATTAAAAAAATGAATTGCATAAACATGATCTTTCTCCAAGAAGACTTTAACTTAAGGGATCAACCTTCAATCAATTATTGTATGGATGCGATTCTCCTATATGAAAAAAAAAAAATCAGCAAAATAGAAATAAATTTGAAATTCATAAAAGTTTAAAGATAGAAAATTAAATTAAATTTTTTTAAATTTAATCCATGGCTAAAAATATTGTTAGTGTTTTGTGATGTATGATCGTAAGCAAGCACGAGCCTCATTTTGGTCGCCGACATAACATTGCTTAGGATGTAAACTTTGGATCAAGAACTACATCAGAGGCATGATAATAATGAGAAGCCGTGATATTGTAAAAGAAAAACAGAGTGAAAATAAATTTATGGTAGCAAATATAATTTTATAATACGATGCTTATAGTTTAAATAGAGTGAGCAAGGCTTATGAGATCTCATCGGTTACATTGCATTTCTAGTTTTTACTTTAAATTGAGGAATTCATGGGAGCAAATTAGGCCAACAAACAATGCATTTCTTTTTTTTTTCTTTTTTTTTCAATTTAATACATAAATTTTAAAGGTCGCGTCACGGTGGATTCAAACCCGATACCTTTGGCCTCGGGCATTAACCACTCTACCACTAGCCAACACACACACTAACAATGCATTTCTTTAGCCTCAAATGTCGTGCACAGTAAAACAATTAATCGAAAAATGAGTGAAGATTTGCAAATGTGCCATCCAATAGAAGTTTTCCAGCGAACAATGCACTTCTTCTATATGAGATTTAGTATTAATTTTGAAGCATTTTCAATTCATTTACATGATGTAAGTAAACGTGGAAGTACAACTGCAAAAATAAATAAAAGAATTACTATAAATTGTGTAATTTATACTCGCAAATTTTTGTACTTGTTATTTTGGTAAACTATGTCTACGTATTGCTTAGCTATATAACCAAATTTTCTGACTTGTAACTCTTATGTAAACTTAAATTCTAATTCTAATATGTATAAAACCTGTAGCAATTAATTACAGTAAAATCTAATCAATTACTATTCACACAATATATAGAAATTGTATCCTATATATTGGTTAATAACATTTTATGTGGTCCTTGTCCCAAAAAAGGGAAGCTCTTCTCTAAAAGTCTCTACATTCCAACTCCATGAGAATATGAACACCTAAATCACATTTAATTCGGAACCAATAACAAGTCTTACATCAATGAAAAATGTAGAAATTAATATTGCAATTTTGATGGAAAAATAATTTAGTTGAGAATTCTGTTTTTGACGGTGACGCTTGTTGTAACTGAATAACTATCGGAACAACAATTACAGTTTGTAATCATCCTCCACACACAGTTAAGTGGTGTTTACTTTGCATGATTAGGTTGGATAGATAAAATTAATTCAACTTAATCAAGTGTTTACTTTAAGGATTAATATTTGAGGATATCCCAAAGTCCGGGATTATTTTAATCATTTGAAATATTCTTCATTAATTTTAATCCAACCAATATAGGTAGGATTGAAATAATCATCCAAATAAATGGAGAATTATTTATCCCAATTTTAATCCATCACTAATCCTTTGTAGTAAACAAAGGATTGATAGATAAAAATTATCATATCATACATTTAATCCAACAAATAATCAATCCTTCAAAATGCTAATCAAGAAAAGTAAACATTCCCTAATAGTTATACTTTTATATTTTTGGCCACAAATCGGTATTTTTGGGGTTAACAGCTACTTTTCCAACGAACTGTTTAAACGATATACTTTTTTTAGTATTTTCTAAATTTAATTTGAACGATAATATATACTATTCCCTCTGTCCTATTATTGTTGACACGTTTTTCTTTTTGGACTGTCCCATTAAATTGACCATTTTCCAAAAAAAAGAAACAATTTTTACACTAAAAAGTGCCTCGAATTTCATATTATTCACTAATTTATCTGCAAACACAATTCTTCTTGTCTACGTCTTTAAAGAGAAATGAGTCATTATTATTGAGATGGAGGGAGTATATTAAAATTTACTTTTTAGCAACGAGATTGAATAAAAATGAAGATAGATATAAATGAAAATTTTCGTTAATCACATTTACAAATTAACATTTAACTGTCCTTTAGTTAATGATCCAATTAACGATTTGATCCCGAAAACCGTTTGTAACGATTAGTCAACGGTACCATTTGCTCACGGGAATCGTTGATCACGTCTACGGTCTACCTACAAACCTACATTGCCTGACATTTTATGAGTCTTTGACAAATAAAGAATAGTGGAACTTTATAACTAATCAAAAGAAATAGTGGGATAAGTTTTATATCTACACTTATAAAAATATGAGTTTTATAGCCATTTTGGATTAAAAAGACATAACTATCCCTGAGCCCGCTATTTAAAATAATAACTATCATCTCTCTCTCTCTCTCTCTCTCTCTCTCTCTCTCTCTCTCGTCCCTATCTCTCTGCCCAAAAAAATAAGAATGAATTGAATGCTCTTCTTAGAGCGAACAAAATGAGCCCGGCACGAAAAGCCCGTCCGGGGTATCTGGGGTTTGGGCCGGTTTGGGTTTCAAAATTAAAGGGCCTAAAAAGCTCTCCCGAAAAAACCCCTGACCTACCGGGCTTCGAGCCAAAAAAGTCCTGGATTTTGGGATAAAAAAGTCCGCCTGATTTATATTAAATATATATATTTATAATATTATTTAATATACATATCTATAATTTTTTAATAATATTAATTATATATTATATAATTATTTATTTTTTATAGTAACAATTTTCTTACTAATTCACATACTGGTCAGAAAAATAAATTCTGAAAAAAATAATAACCTCATAAATCATTCAAAAATCATTTCTAAGAGAAATTATCTTCAAAAATATATACATTGATGATTATTGATCTTATAGTATGCAAAATCTATTTTGAATACTTGATCTTAAATATATATAGTATAATTAATTTATTTTATTCTATTATTTTATGCGTATAAGTGGGATTGACGTTTAATAATATCATTTTTCTTTGATTTGTAATTACTATTTTTTCTCCTTAAATTAAAGAATTAAAATTATACCTCATTACAATATCATCGCATGAATACATAAATAGGTTAAGATATACAAGAAGCATTATCATAAGAATAAGTAAGCTCAAAATATTATTATCACTGATTCTTTATTTAAGTTAAGAAGTTATGAGATCTTAATTAAGTAATTATTTTTTAATTTAAAATATTAATTTTATATATTAACAAAATAAAAATTATCTAAAAAGTCCGCCGTCAAAGCCCGTCAGGGGATTGGTTTGGGCTTTATATTTTAGGCAGAAAATTTCGGGCCGGCAAAAAATTTAAAAGCCCGAGCGAGCCCGAGGTCGGTAAACTCGACCACTACTTTACCCGACTCTAGCTCTTCTCTTCTCTTCTCTCTATCTCTCTCTCGTCCTTATCTCTCTGCCCAAAAAAATAAGAATGAATTGAATGTTCTTCTCTCATCTCTCTCGAAAATAAGCTCTGCGAATTAAATTAAAGTTGGTAAACATTAATTGTAAAAAGAGGTTGGTAAACATTTAATTTGAAAAATTGCTAGACATTGAATTCAAATCACAAACAAATTCATTTGTAACATTACAATTTCAAAGAGAGGAAGAGATGCGAAAATAATTAATAGAACAAGTTGTTACCTGCGTTTTTTTTCAATCAATTAGTAGAAATCGAGCATTGCTAGCTGGATTAAGGTAAATTAATATCCGTATAGAATTTTTTTTACAGATTCTTGAGTACACGACAGTACACGGTTGATGATTTACAGCCTAAATATGTTTTTTTTAATAATTTTATGTTACTAGAATGAAAAATTTAATGTTTTGAAGAAAAAAATGCATTCTTAAGTACACGGTAGTAATATTATGCATCACATATGTTATTTATGTTGATTTTATGTTAATAAAGTGATTAATTTAATATTTAGGATCATTTAATTAGTTAAATTTAAAAATATGATTTGCTAATACTGAACCGTGTACAATACACGACCATACCGTGTACCCATGCATTTCAAATCGTGCATTGAATTCATCAGTGCACGGCGTTTATAATTACGATCGTGCACGGTACGACCGTGCACGGTACACGACCGTGCATGGTGCACGACCGTGCACGGTAGCGCACAATACACGACCGTGCATGGTACGTGCAAGTTGCACGACCATGCATAGTCCGTGCATGGTGCACGGTGCACGATCGTGCTTGGCCGTGCACAGCCTGTGTACGACCAATGTCGGTCACTATCTACACACAACGCATCCCGTGCATCTTATGTATATGACTGTTATCTTTTATATCTTATTTTGCAACAGATGTCTTGGCAACGTCTTATTATACGTCATGGTGGTAGTTGGGATAGAGCAGAGTACATAGGCGGCGACGAGATTCTCGTTTACATGGATGTAGAACAAATTTCACGTGCTAATTTGCTAAGAGAGATTCATGAGCAAGTAGGCAAACAATGGTGGATCGGATTATATGCTTTTCTAAACGACGAGCGCTAGTGATGGAAGAAGAATAAAAGTATTGTTGGCCGACGATTTTGTTCAGAAAATGATGATCCGATTGTGTATGTGATTGAAAAAGGCAAACAATGCGCAACCACGGTACACAGAGACACCGTATTATATGGTTCTAGCGATCTATAGTCTTGTCCGAGTCTAATTCAAGATGTCTTGGTTCACTATACGAAGATGAGTCGTTGTCTTCAAATGAGGAGGAAGGCGAGCTTGTGTATTCGAGATGAAGAAAGACACGAACCGTCGTGAGATATATTTGATTCATTACTCTTGAATTTGGTGCTTGGATTCGACAACCAGGACATCTTGATAAGGTTATTGGACGGCGCAACTTCACTTCCGAACATCAGCATGATGGTGAGGCACATGCTACAACTTCACGAACCAGAGAGGATGATACATCGCATGAATTGCGCAACTGGGTTATTCCACTACTTGATTGTGACAGTGCATTGCCATTAGATTGGGTCGAACCTTGTGGAGCTCATACCGGCCAATTATGTATTGATTCGATATTTAAGAAGAAAGATGACTTGGCTAGGGGTGAGCAGCGGTCGGTTTCGGTCAAAAACCGAACCGAACCGATTCGACCAATCAACCAAATAAAAATAAATTTTCGACCGAACCGAACCGTTATGTATCATTGAACCGAACCGAAGCCGACCGAAACCAAAAGGTTTCGGTTCGATCGATTCGATCAAAACACGACAACATTTCTCTCTGAATTTTGTCTAATTTCATTCCATTTGCCCTATTTTTGGGCGTGTACACATATGTTTGTGTACACATATTTAATTTAGGCAGGAAGCTTCCACCGTCAGTTTTAAATTTTCTGATAAAATTTTCGAAATTAACATTGATATTTACTTACAAATTTTCTGCCAACTCCATTAATATATACTTACCAATTTCAACACAAAAATTGCACAGAGAATAGTCCTCAGAAGATATCATATGCGCAGAGAAGATAGAAGCAAAAAACCAAAATAAAAATTGTGCAGAGAAGACATCAAATTGCGAGAGAAGATAGAAGCAAAAAACTAAAATAAAATTGAACATAAAAATAAAATCTTAGAGAAGGCAGGGAAAGAAACAAAGATGAAGAAGGATAAAGCGAGGTACTAACCATGGGATACGGAAATTGGCTATGACGAGAGGAGGATAGGCGCGCACGAAGGAACCACCATGGACGTGCGTCGCAGTGATGCAGACAATTACGAGCACCGGCTTCGGCACCGGAGAGAGCCAGAGAGAGGAGATGAAAGCTGCTGCCTGCTGTTCAACGTCGCGGCATGCTGCGCGAGTGGTGTGAGTGTGGTATTGTGAATGAAATTTTGATTTTCTGAACCCTAACAGCCAGCACAAGCAAAACTTAAGTGGAATAAAAAAATAAATCATTAACTTGATTCCTAATCGGTCGGTTCGGTCAAGACCGATATCTACGGTAGGAAAATCGATGACCGACCGAACAAATTTCGGTTTTATGTTTTCTAACCGAACCGAAACTGAACTCCATGCTCGACCGATCAAATTCGATCGAAATCCATCGGTTTGGTGCGGTTTTTTGGTTTCGGTTCGGTTATGCTCACCCCTAGACTTGGCGATAGCCGTGAGATTGTACCACTTGGAGAATCATGTAGAGTACGTGGTCGATTGGTCAAGTACACGTTTGGGATATGTTTGCAAGCATGACAACGGTTGTCCTTTTAAGCTACGAGCCGTCCGGAGGGCAACGATATGGAGAGTAATTAAGTTGAACAACGATCATACTTGTCACTTGATTTGAATCGCCTTGCTTCCTGACGGTGCTGCTAAGATTGTTGGCAAGTATTTTACGAAAATTGGTCGATGAAGATGTGGTGCGGAAGCGAAAGAGATGATTGGAGAGATGCATCGACAATTTGGCATTGAGATGGATTCTGACTTTGTTGTCCGAGCAAGAAACTTCGCTATAGAGATGACATATGGCGATTTGACGATCATATCAATTGCTTCCATCATATTTGCATCTGTTGAGAGAATCTAACCCCGGGACACTATATGATATTGAGACGGCTCATGATGGCGAATTTTGATATTTGTTTCTTGCTCTTGGACAGAGTTTGCATGCTTTCAAGCATTACCTAAGGTAAATCGTCGTTGTCGACGTGACTCATCTTAAGGGAAAGAACAAAGGAATTTATTTTGTCGCTGTTACGAAGGATGGAAATGAAGGAATCTTCTCGCTTGCTTTTGGGTTAGGTCCGATTGAGGATGAGTAGTCATGGACTTTGTTTTTATCTCGGCTGCGTTCGTGCATTGGTCATCCTGATGATCTCTTAGTTGTGTCTGATCAACATAAGGGCATCGAAAAAGCTGTGGAGCCTGTGTATCCGAACGTCGCGCATGTGTTGTGCTTTTACCATTTGCAGAAGAATATGGCGCGATAAATCCAACAACAATCCAATGTAAATCACAAAAATATCACTAATACCGATAAAAATACTACAATATCCGCCACATGTAAAGCGCCGGATCATACGCTTGGATGGAGCTTCGCTGCAAGCGGACCTTGCATTTTTCGGATAGGGTAATTTTCTCAAATTTCCCAGCTTTTCTTGCTTGCAAGCGCGTTTTAAAATTGCATGTATCCCGGCATGTTTCGCAGCGCTTCAAAGAGAGGAACATTTATCTCAACTTTTGAAAAACCTCTTTGAAGCGAGCAAACTCCTCGTCATATTTCGACTTGACAAGTCGACTCGAAAACAGGACCGAGGAGTGTGCGTGCGGTTTGCTTTGCAGGGTTGCCTCATGGTCGACCTCGCGACCACCGGGTAGGTCGCGAGGTATCATTGCTGTGTTGGATTCCTTCCTCGTGCGAGCTTGCGATCATGACTCATGTATTGAATCTCGGTAACTTTGCTTTCACGATTGCTCACGGGGTGGTATCGCGGCGGGTCGCTCGCAAACAGCTCTGGCCTGATACTCGATGGCTCGCGGTCGGGTGCGGCGGACGTGCTTTCGATCGCGAGCTTCGTGGAAAAATTTACGGATGGTTCGCGATCGGGCTCGCGGTCATGCGAGCTCGATCAGATTCTGCTCGATGTGCTTTCATGCTCTTCTTCCTCGGTCGGGCTCGGGTGGCTCGTCCACCTCGTCTGGATGGCGAAGCATTGATTCTTCGAGTTCACCTCCGTATTACTCGGAAATTGGCCCATCTTTTGTAGTGCATTCACTTGTACCGCTATTTGACCAATTTGATTTTCCAACATCTTCATATGCTTCCCCATAGCCGTGACGATGGACTCCAAATGATTTATCTTTTGCCGGTGTTGCTTATGAGCAATTCGATTCGTTGCCAATTGTTGGTTGCTTACAACCAACCTGCTGCATCATGTCTTGAAACTTGGCTTCCTCGGCTCTTGAATTACACCATTACGAACATTGAAGCTGCTGGAGGTTGTTGGAAGTCGGATGATTCCTCCGATTGATGTGGTGGCGTTCTGTCTCAATCGACTCTTGAAAAGTGAACTTCTTCATGAGATCGTCATATTTTGAATCACTCTCAACAGTTGCTTTGAACAATGGCGTTCTCTCCGTTGGCCATTGATAGTCAGTAGGCGACCATCTCTACTCTGTCTGACTTGCCTCGTCTCATCGGTCGGTTCAATAAGCAGCCCCGTCGGCGCATCCACCATGCTTCGTCCGCCATGTCGGTCCACCGTAGAAGCTGTGTGATCTGTTGCTCCTTGGAGAACCCATGTTGTGGACATCGTCTCAATAGACCTCTGAATCTCTCCCATGCCTCGAATAATGATTCGTCGTGTTTTGGCAAAAATGAGAGATTTCGCGATGATCTTCTGCGCTTTCGCCCGTGAAAGTATTTGAAAGAAACTTCTTGCAAAGTTTACAGTGTCGATGCGGATCGGTCCAAACTCTTGAACCAATCTTCGCTTGGTACAGCAATGAAACCAAACATGCGCATCCGGATCGTGTCTTGTGGCACCCCATTCTGTTTGATGGTGTCACAAATATCGAGAAAAGTCTCGAGATGCGCATTCGGGTCTTCCGTGACTCTTCCCCCAAACTGCTCTCCTTGGACCATCTTGATCGGGGCGGTTTGAGCTCAAAATTGTTTGCATCTACGTCGCGGGCCCCAACCGCCTCCTTGGGCTGTTGATTGGGATGTCGGTACATGTGATTAAGAGGTCTTTCCTCCGGCGAGGACAATGATTCCCATATTCGCCATCGGACTGCGCATCTCTGCAAAGTCGGCTAGCATCGTCAACTTGCTCGGGAGGAATGCCCCGATTCTGCGGATTGGGCGCCATTGCAGCCCGTCTCTCTCTCGTCCTCTTCTCCTTTGAGAGCCTTGATCTCGGGATCTAATAATACTTGGAGGTCCACGAGATCTTGTGCGCATAAACCACTGCGAGAAGAGAAATTAGCACTAACAAAAATAAATAAATAATATAATATATAACTTGAATTAATAAATCCAAATCGTCAAATTATTCCTATGTAATCTTAACAATCCCCGGAACGGCGCCAAAATTTGATCGCTCACTTTTCTAACACGAAAAGGTATAAGTATAGGGTGGCAAGCATCGTATCCACGAGATTGTATCACGAAAACATAGAAGCTAGCTCAGCGACAATTCATCATTATTCAAGCACGGATAAAGGATGAGAGGTTTTGGGGCTTGAATTTAATCAAAGCAAAGGTAACCAAGCGAGAAATATAAATAACGAATAAAATCACGAAAGATAACTATAAAGAAAGACTAACCCTAGGGATGCATCAATCCTATCCACAACGATGTTTATCCCGCTTATTATTAACCGTTTAATCCGCAGACAGGCGGAAGATCACATATATAACCAACAACTTGATTCGACAATTGCGGCGATTGATTACTAATTTTCCTATCACGATTCGTCTCTAGAGGAAAATAAGCAACTCAAATGGATCACTAAGAATATGCCTCCTGAATGTCCTATCTCGATTCACGACTCGAAGGCTTATTCGTATCATGCATTCAAGATCGATTGACAATTAATACGATTCGTCATTAATCGGCAACTAGATATGCATTAAGATTGATCGAAATTAACACATATAAATAAGCACCATGAATCATGAATCAATGCACGGAAGGTAAATAACAAAAGCGGGACTCACAACATATAGGATCGAATCATGCAAACCACAGGATTAGAACGGAAAACTAGCCGACATAATAAGCGGAATAAAATACGATTTAACCATAACAACGGAAATTAAATATATAAAACCCGTAGGAAAGCGTTGGATGAACAATGGTTGGTCTTGAATCCATCCCAAGCGAACGAGCGGAAAGCGATCGGACAAAAACGTTCGATCGATAACGAAACGATAAACTAAACTAGAACAAAGCAAGAATTAAAGCTAGAACTAAGCGGAAGCTAAAACAAAGATAAACCGAGGAAAACTCTCTAAAAGCGTGTGCGGGGCGTGCGGGGTGCGATGGGGGCAAGGGTGTTGCCGTATATATAGGCACACCCCAAACCCCATTTGCCTTCTTCCGCGCTCGGTCTCGGGCACTCCTCTGGCCGCTAGAGTGCGGTCGCGAGGTAAGTCTCAGCCCTCGTCTCGCTTCGCTCTTCGCCTTTGCTTCTTCGCATGGTACCTCGCGACCGGCTAGCGGTAGCTAACAATTATGAGCGGTCGCGAAATCGTCCGGTGAGTTCTCGGCGCTAGGCTTCGCTCGCGAGGCACGAGGTTGCGATCGTGACTCATTGGGTTGCTCGCGCGTGTTTCTAGCGGCCAGCCTAGCGATCGCTAGGCTGTCGCTAAAGCAGTCGATTGTAATATTTTCTCGTGCGTGGTTCCTTGCTTGATTATCAACATATAAACCTACAAAAGCGTCGAAGGAACACCCAAGAGCGTTATCTTCTAGAAATAGATAAAACATTAAGAATCGATACATAAACGCACATTAAGCGAGCTAAACTCATCTTCAAATATCAATTATAAACGTGTAAAATGCGCGTTTATCAGACGTCGAGGAAACTAAACTACATGACTCAGTAACCATATCCTACGCGCTATCTTCATACGCTGAGATAGTATGAACCGCCGACCGTGACGTAACCTCTCAGGCATACATGTGACGAGACGATACATATAGCTGCATGTAAAGACACCGCAACTCACTGAGTAAGTCTGCACGAACTGCTCATCATCGGGCACCTCTGCCAATGTCAGATGCTCATAATGTACCGTCCTCAATGGATTGTTGGCCCAATATCCAGCTACCCTCATCAGTCGAGGGAAAAGTCAAATAATGGGCAACATCTGGTAACGTCTTAAAGCCCGAGAGTCAGGATTGTGCGCCAGAGAGTCATACACCTCAAGAGTCCACTTAACAGTAGATATGCGAACTGTGACAAAGTGATTTTCCCCGACGTTACAGATGGCTAGTATCTGCAACATTGATAATTTTAAAGTTTACATTCAATTGATAGAAAAATAATATAAATGGGGAAATAAACTTATCATATTGGTGCATATCCACGGTCTGCTATGCTGTGTATCGACCCCTTGCACCATCACTATCAAGTCATCGGGTACTTGCCATCGTGGATATGTGATCTTTGATACCACACGATAGCCCATAGGATCATTAGGATTAAGCTGGGCGAACTCACGCACAAGCGCTTGCTGCATGAATGAATAAATTTAGTCGAGAATAATTTATATAAACTGGATGAGTTAAAATAAATTTAGGGACATTTCAAACTTACATAAAATTCAATCGGTGCTATAATGCATCGAGCTTCATTGATCCCGGGCAATAATACATTGGCAGGATGATGTGGGTTGATTATTTTCCAATGTATATCCAAGGAGTACAACTCCATAACCTAACACACAAATAAAAAAAGAACAACATTAATTGAATTATAAATATATAAACAAAATTTGAATAAATGTGGTAATAAAGTACCTCGCATGTCAACTCAGCATGTGGGTCGGTGATCTGATCGAACAGTGTCGGAGTCAAAATATGCCCATTCAAATGAGTCACGACATAAGCCTCTGGGCCTGACTGCCTAAAGATCTCGTACGACCTTAGACGCGACTGAGGGGTACTCATATCTAGGGGAGTTGGATATGGGGTCTCCAATGTAGGGGTCTCCCATGTAGCATCCCCACTATCAGATGATACATCACCCTCAGGCTCGACTGGCTCTCGAGCTGCCGATCTCCTCTGGCTGGCGTGACTAGATTCTCAGACGACCCGATCGTCGGTGGTTAGTGTTGGGCCCCTGATCTGGATTGATCTGCCGCGAAGCAGATCGTCGGTGGCTAGTGTGGGCCCTCCTTTGGATCAACCTGCCGTGACGCAGATCGTCGGTGGCTAATGTGGGGCCCATCCTGGATCCTCCGTGGCATCGACATGCCGTGAAGCGGATCGTCGGATCGCATGCCGTGTGTAGATCGCCCGATGTAGGATCGATCCGATCGACCTGTAGCGGATCGTCGGTGGCTACTGCGGTACCTTCTCATCTTTGGGATAATGAGCACCTCGATCGATATGCTCAATAGCCGTAGCTCCCGTGCGAGAAATAGGGTACGAGATCTACGTCTCGAAGATTTGCGCCCGAAGAAATCCTGTAACTGCTCGAACACACGTCGAGTCACTCGAGTTACGAGGCCCCTCTCCGAATCGTCGTCCACAATGGCACGACGGACACTCTCAGTCATAGCAGCAACTGAGGCCTCGTCTAGTCGAACACTCCTGGCGTGTTCGCAGCACACATGGTCTGACTATAGCTCCTCCTCATGCTGCGATGAGTGTCTGCAACGCTTCGACTGGGATCGAGACACGCCGGGTCGACTAGGCTCAACAACCCGAGATGTATCTCGGCACTTCACTTCCAGTGCCTTCGCCACTCATTGCATGAGCGGGGACATGCTCGCCACCTCCGCGGGCACTCTCTCACGCACAGCACCGCCGCGCGCAGACGCAGGCTCATCATGTGCTCCTCTGGCATGTCGCCCCACAGGCACAAACCGAATAGCCAAAGGATCGCCCTCGAATAGGCTCAAGTAATATGCCTCTGTCAACTCGGCCTCGATCGGTTCCAGCACATGATGACATAAACGCTATAAAAAAAATACATACGCATTATAGATTATAATGTATTTAATAAATATATAACAAATACTAAACATGAGATTAAAATTATATGCTCGTCAAAAAACCCAATATACTGGGTCGGGGACTTCCATGTAGCCCACATCAAGCATCTGGGCAACCGTATATCGTTGTCTCGGCACCCGCATATACGTCCTAAGTCCGGGATGGCCTCATACGACCAAATCTGTAAGGCCCAAACAGGACCATAGAAATGGTACGTCTTCCTCGAAGCAGCCACCTCGTTCGGGTGCCTCTTGAGCACATCAATCCCGTGACAGAGGATCTGGAACGAATAGGAGCCCCAAGGAAAACTCTCCCACGTATCCAAATCCTCAGCCAATGCCCAAACCCAAGGCTCGATGGTTTCTTTATCGCGGTAAATGATGATGAGATATGCTACTAATATAAAAGCCGCCTTCAAGTAGTCTGCGGCATTATCACCCAGCCGTTGTTTGATGAATCGGCTGCAGAGCTCTGAAACAATAGTCATCCGACCCCGAAACAATCTATAGAACATGCTGGTCTGAGGAAAATCATGCCTCAAGCTCGGATCAAAAGAAGACGGTCCAAAGCGCAATCCAGAGACTAGGGCAAACTCAAGCATCCCAAATCGTATATCGGATCCACAAACGTGGAACCATATCTCGAACTCATGAAGACTAGGATCAACAACCTGTCGGGCGATCAGATTGTGCAGCGTATTATTCGTGATTTCCCCTCTCCTGAGACCAAGAAGATGCCCAAAGCAGCTCTCTCTAAATACATCAATACATCCACGCTGCTGTAGACATGTCCTCACCTCGGCTGATGTACTGATTGATGCGTCCGGCATAGCCTTGCATATGCGGTCGTAACCACCTATAACGAGGCTATAAATACACAAGATTAATCAGTATACACTATGAATGTTGTTGGAAATCATTATTGAACGTTGTGCACGATTTAAACCGTGTACACGGTTAGCACCGTGTACTGATCTTCAGTACACGGTTAGCACCGTGTCTTGAAGAATCACTCTAATTTTCACATAATATCAACAACATAGCATTCTGAATTCAATTTCTAAGTTGTTAAACACACAAACTACATGAAAACTATCGTGTCATACATAAAAACTATTTTGTATCATATTAAAATTCAATTTTAAATGTCATATTACTCACCGGAGGCGGTGGCGCTCCTAAATCAGTGCCTGAAGTTGAAGCTCGTCGACCCGAAGCAGAAGGTCGACGGCGTGCTTGCGTGAGCGGTGGCGACTTCTCCGGCGAGGAAGCTTCTTCCGTCGCTTGCTCGGCCGCATCTGGGGAGTACCGTGGGTCTGTATCCGTATCACTCATGTTGTGCTAATGTGTGCTTGAATTTGCGTATGGATTGCACGGTTGTGGGTTTTACGTATGGAGTGCACGGTTTTGGGTTTTGTTTTTTGTTGAGAGAGTGAGTCGTGAGTCGAGAGAGAGTGAGTGAGTCGTGAGAGAGAGAGAGTGAGTGAGTCGTGAGTGAGTGAGTGAGAGAGAGAAGTGGGTTTGGTGAGAGAGAGAGAGTAGGGCACGGCTTAGAGAGAGAGAGAGAGAGGGAGAGAATATTCTCTTTTTTGAAATTTTTTCAAGGGCCGTTTTGTCTTTTTAAGCCAAAATGACTATAAAATTCATGTTTTTATGGAGTATGCTATAAAACTCTTATTTCTATTTTTTATGGCTACTTGCATACATTAGCACTAAAGCATATATGGTACTTTATATTATATTTATAAAATAAATTGAATTTGTAAATTTCTTTAAAATTTAAATGATTTATAAATAGAAATAAATAATTAAAATTATTAAAAATATATATAACTTACTTGTCATTTTCTTGATATTTTTATATCTCAACTCTAATCTATAATTAGAATACAAACAATACAATATCAGAAGAATATAATCATATCAAGATCAATAATTTCTAACATATTTTTAGCCCAAGTAAAAAAGACTTATATCTATAAAACCTTTAAAGATAAATACTTTATTTAATTGGTACAATTTTTTGGATCCATATATATATGAGAGTGTTAACGTGAGAACTATTTTTATCGTGAGAACGTGAGAATTAAAAAATGATAGTTCAGTGTGGAAGTTGATGAATCCATCGAAAGTTTATTTAATCCAAAAAATAAAATAAAAATAAAAATTTCGTCCATCATGGGATTCGAACTCGGGTGAAAAATATTTGGATTCAGTAACTTTTGATGCGGATACATCAACTTTCATAGCGAATTCATTTTATGCATAACGAAATTTTGTGGTTCTTAGTTCTCATGTTAAAAATAGTTCTTATTTGAACATATATATATATATATATATATATATATATATATATATATATATAGGGTTGGTTATAGAGAAACCACCTCTTAGATAAGAACTAAGAACCAATAACTACCGTTAGATTAAATAAGATCGGACGACACATAATTATTTAATGATAAAAATAGTCAAATCCCTAAATTTTCGTTATTTGGATATTTCACATTCTATTTTTCGTTGTTCATATAATTCATGTTGTTATTCATATAATCATAGTTCTTGTGCATGCTATTCATTCCAATTAATTGTTATGTTCATGTAATTCATGGTGTTATGCATATAATCGTAGTAGTTATGCATACGAGAATAATTACGAAAATCAATATATAAATCCCTTGATTTTAGGACGAAACGGTTATCACTAAATTATGAGGATAATTAACTATTTATAATTAATCTTGACCATTAGATTATAAAATGAATGGACCACATTAGTTCTTAGTTCTCGAAAAGTTGGAGTTCTTATTTGATCCACTCCTATATATATATATATATATATATATATATATATATATATATATATATATATATATATATATATGGGAAGGGTTAACGTGAGAACCATTTTATTGTGAGAACGTGGGAACAAAAAAATGATGAATTCATAGTGAAAATTGATGAATTCGCTGAGAAAGTTAATGAATCCAAAAAAATAGAACTTTCCCCCTTCATGGGATTCGAACCCGGGTGAAAAATTCTGGATTTTTGAATTCAGTAACTTTCTCAATGGATTCATTAACTTTCATGACGAATTTATTTGGTTCTTAGTTTTTAGGATAAAAGTGGTTCTCATTTGAACCAAACTCTATATATATATATATAGAGAGAGAGAGAGAGTTGATCAAATAAGAACTCTAATTTTTTTGAGAACTAAGAACTAATATAACGGTCAAGGTTAATTATAAATCATTTACTATCCTCATATTTTAATTGTAATAGTTCAGCCATATAATCAAGAGATTTTATTTATTCATTTACGGCAACAGTTCACAATACACAATCACTACGATTACATGCACAACAACATGAATTACATGAACATAACAATTAATTGGAATGTGATAGCATGCACAAGAACTACGATTATATTAACAACAACATGAATTACACGAATAATGAATAATAGAATGTGAACTATCCAAATCGCGAACATTTAGAAATTTGACTATTTTTATCATTAAATAATTATGAGTCGTTCGATCTATTCAATCTAACGGTGGTTATTAGTTCTTATCTAAAAGGTAGCTCCCTCTATAACCAATATATATATATATATATATATATATATATATATATATATATATATATATATAGAGAGAGAGAGAGAGTGATTATTGTAAAAAATATCTTTAGCTTATAAACTACGAACTCCTAAAATGTCTGAATTCGCCGTATAAGTATATGAATTCAGAAAAATAAAAGTTCTTCCCTCATGGGATCGAACCCAGGCGTTTTAGTCAATCAAGTAAAATAATGAATTCATTGTAGATCTTCACGAATAAATGACTGAAAATGGTTTCTATTTTATACTTTAAGATTGATTTGTATTTGATCTCATTCTTATATGCATCACCGTAGATCTTCGTGATCTAATGATTGAAAATGATTCTCACATTCTCACTTTAAATAAGATTATATATATATATATATATATATATATATATATTGTGAGAACGTGAGAACCAAAACTAATGAATTCACGGTGAAAGTTGATGAATCCATTGGGAAAATTATTGAATCCAAAAAATAGAATTTTAAGCCTCATGGGATTCGAACCGGGTGAAAAATTACGAATTTTTAAATTCATTAACTTTCTCAACGGATTCATCAACTTTCATAACTAATTCATTTGGTTCTTAGTTTTAGGATAAGAATGGTTCTTATTTGAACCAAACTCTCTCTCTCTCTCTCTCTATATATATATATATATATAATGAGAACGTGAGAACCATTTTCACCATTAGATCGCGAAGATCTATGGTGATGCATCACTTTGCTGGATGAGTGTATTGTACACTACCCAGATTCGAATCTCATGAGAAGCTAAAATTCAAATATTTTTGTTTAGTGCAGTAATTTTCATGGATAATATATTGTTCTCACGTTTGTAGGATAACAAAGATTTTCAATAACTATATACGGATTAACGTAGAACCATTTTTATTGTGAGAACCAAAACGATGAATTCACGTGAAAGTTGATGAATCCGTTGATAAATCAAAAATAAATTTTCGCTTCATGGGATTCGAACCGGTGAAAAATTCATTTTGAATTCATTAACTTTCTCATTCATCAACTTTCATATAATTCATTTGGTTCTTAGTTTTTAGGATAAGAATGGTTCTTATTTAATCATATATATATATATATATATATATATGATTTGATTCAAATAAAACACATTCAAAAATAAGAAATGAGAACAAATTTTCACAATTGATTTTTGAAGATGTGTGATTGTGATTAAATCAAATTAGGCTATAATGATAATTATAGAATATTACAAAATAATCGTCCCTTAATCATAGGATTGTGATAACTTAATCTTGAACCATTGATTAATGGTAAATGGATGATGAAGATGAATTCTTATTTCTTATTTTAATGGAGTTTATATTATAACCAATCCATATATATATATATATATATATATATATATATATATATATATATATATGAGAATAAATTATGTCTATTAGATTTGGAAATTTAATGGTTATTTTTAAGTGTGTATCTGAATTAGTTATATTCTCTAAAATTATTGCACAAAGAGTTTCGACATCCGTCACTATTGGATCATGAATCAAATATCAGGTTGAATTCGGATATAGAGAGAGACCGATTGCGCTAAACCTTGTTATCGTAGTGGCGTACTGACATACTAAGGATAAAGGCAAGGCATTCACATCCGCACCTCCTAACTCGGTTCGCTTGATAGATCGTTAATTCTCAGTTAGCTTTCGAGTATCTTCCAACCAAGTCATAAGAAGCAAATAATTTTAAAAAAAATAGTTATACATAATTTTATATATTATTTTTACACGTCTTATGCATAATTTAAAGAATCCTAAAAAGAAATGTAATTTTCGTTTAATCTAATAGACATATATAATTATTTAGACCTCTAAAATGATGGACCCTAAACAGTTTCCCACCCAAAGTGGCTACTCTCTAGAGCGCCCAATGATGCATTTGACATTTATGGTAGACCGTAAACAGTCGTCCAAAGTGACCTACTCTCAGGAGTAGCCGTACCTCTCTTAGTATGCATTTGACATTCATTTAAGCCACAGGGGCGGCCCTGCCTCTCTCTCTCTCTCGGTAATGCATTTGACATTCATTTAAGCCACAGTTACAAACCCCAAAATGCTCTTCGACAACAAATCTTAAAACAGTAAAATCTGGTTATTAAATTAATACGATAGCAGCAGAATTTTGAAGTTTACATTCACCATCTTTCCTACTAGACTGAAAAGAGAAGAAGAAAACAAGATGCACTCGTGAAGGTGGCGCCTGACCTTTATTTTTTTACTAGAAACGACCTCTCTTTTTACACGAGCAAGAAGAGTCTCTTTCGTGCACGAATTCTGGCCACAACGACCCGTCTCAACTCCCCACCTGGCGCCTCAGCTGATACAGCTGCAGATTCAACCATTTCTCCACCTCAGAGGATCAACTGCAGTGTAAAAGAAACGGATGGAGCAACATCTATATGACCGTTCCATCGGCTATCGTTCCTTTCTCAACTACTATTGTGATCCCCGAACGAATATAGAACCCTTCCTCCGCTCTATCTGCTTCAACGACGTGCTGTGCATTCAAAGAGATTCGATGATATCAGGACAAGATGCTATATATGCAGTGAGATAAGAGAGAAACGAGATGTTTGTGAATCGATCTTACATCTTTGTTCTTGATGATAACATCCCTCCCAATCCTCGCATTCTTGTCGATGATGCAGTTACTACAAGTGGAAACAAGATGAATGTTGTTAGAATCTCATTCTTGTAAGAGCACTCCGGTGCATCCGGAAGCACTAAATTCTAATTATGATTAATATATTCTAACTAGGGATTAATAATAATTAGAGATTAACAAACCCTAATTAGGGAAGTAAATGATTAAATCCACAATTTTTTGCTTTTTTTGTAAATGTCAGCAAATACAAACACTCTCTCTCTCTCTGCTCACCTGATTTTGGTGTTACTACCAATCCCCATTGGAACTTTGCCCTGAGCTAGGAGTGAGGCAATCTCTGATTCCGTTTGGTAAGAATCGGCCCCCATCATCAATGTATCCTATTATGAAAATAAAACAAAAATAAAAAATAAAAAATAAAAAATGTGTCTCATACCAAACTGAAATTCTTCTACAATGAAGGCATTCTAGGAAGCAAGATGTGCTCACCTTGAGTTCAACCCCAGAGTCGAGACGAGAGCGCTCGCCTACTATAGAGTGCTCGACAACACATTTTCGCAGGAAGCACCCGTGTGAGATTATCGCATCTTTGATCTGGAGAGGATTTAAAACCATTAGAAAAATCGATCTAAGAGGTGTGCTGTTTGAAGACTCCACACCACCATCATAGTTACCTTGCAATTGTCGATTTTGGTTGGTGGCAAAAAACGGGGTGATGTGTAGAAAGGCGTCTTCGGATCATAAAATTCGAACTTTGGAAACTGCAAACAAGAAAAACAAGCATATGATTCGAGAAAACCTCATACGGTAACCAGAAAAACTAATCATGAGAGAAGAAGTAACTTGAGATAGGCTAAGAGGTACTCTACGGTGCATCTGGATGCACTGCGCATACGCCCTAATTAAATACTACCTGTGATTAAAAAACCCTACTTGGGAATCAATAAACTCTAATTGGGATGGATGCACCGCACATCCTACCCGATATACACAAAATTTTCCTAGGTTTAACGGCAGTGTAAGAAACAAAGACAAAAGGATCTACCTCATCCGTAAGAGCTAAATTAGCATCATAAAATGATTTTATCGTTCCAATATCCTCCCAGTAGTCTCTGAATATGTATGCCTGCAAAATGACGCCCATTTAACAACCTCCGATACCAATGAGCAAGAAAATGGATTTTTGCTTTTGAATGAAGTATTTTCCCAAACCTGCACATTGTGTTCCTTTACTGCAGAGGGTATGATCTCAGATCCAAAGTCATTCGAAGTCGGGTATCTCCACCGGAGAAGCTTCAATAAAACATCGGTCTTGAATGCATACACTCCCATAGAAGCGATATACGGAGATTTTACAGTTTCCTCCATGGACAATCCTATGATAGAGGTGTCTACTTGCTGCAATATATCAAAACACAACATAATTTAGAAAATATACAAAGAATTTTGGATAGTAAAAAACTTTGAGACAAAGTTTCATCATACCATTGCCATCTTATCCGCACCTTTAGGCTTCTCAGAGAATTGGGATATGCGACCTCTGCTGTCAATCTTCACCAGTCCAAATGCTGATGCTCGGCTGAGGAAGTCATGATTTAATCCACATTAAAGATTCAGTCGGATAACAGAGAGAAGACTGGAGACGAGACTCAAAACAAACTACAAAAAGTTGTCAGTCACTCTAACCTGTCATCAACTGGTGCACACGAGAGTGTGATGTCGGCATTTCTATCGATGTGGTTCTGTTTAACAAAACACGAGTTGGATTCTAGTAACTAAAAAAATTGCTGCCACACTTATTACCATATGATTGATATACCTGAACGAAATCCATGTAGTCCATCCTGTAAAGATGATCCCCCGACAGAATCAAGATGTTGTCAATATCTTTTGACTTAGCATCCTGTAAAAAACCATAGATAGATCGAGAACAAGAATACAAATTCCACGTTTAAGAAATGAGATGCTAAGCTAGAGAGTTGGTATTGAGTAGATTAATAACGAAAAGTCACCTCAAATACCCATATAAATTGCCTAACAGCATCTGCCGTACCCTGGAACCATCGGTTTCCTGTTTCCCCTGCTGTCTGAGTGGCAGCCAAAACCTATAGGTACACATTTTTCTGGTTAATTTCGGTTTAAGGAGTAACCAACGACTAGCCTTTTTTATGGGGATCTAAAGAATCTTCATAGCACGTACTTTACCATAGATGTTTTAAATTTCATACAAAAAACAAATTTGAGGCGAATCAACAGTTCACTTTTCATAGATATTTTGTGTTCTAAATAAAACATTTTTAATATGCAAATGAGAGATCAGCTCCTAGTTCACAGTTTAGCATGGGTATTATAAAGGTCTTCACCTCAACATAACCATCCCCAAAGCTAACACCATTTCCAGTATACGTGCGAGAAATGTGCCGATTTAGGGAAGCAGAATTGAACTGAGTTAGCACAAAGATCTTGTTGATGCCACTGTTGATGCAGTTGCTCATTGGGATGTCAATCAGCCTATAGCATCCTCCCACTGGAACCTGTGCACATCATATTGCATAAGAACACAAAGTAAAGCTTAATCAACAAAATTCCATATCAATTTCATCAAATTTGAGCACAGATACTAAATAAATCCACTCCTCCGGAGAATTCATGAGCTCATACAAATTCTCCTTCAATAGATACATTGTCAGTCGAAGTGAAGCAAACTACAAGTAAAAAACGCAGCATCTAGAATTGTTTATCACTTGCAAGAATTCACAATACATGTAACACCACATCACAAACTGCTAATTCCATTTGAGGTTCAAATTCAATGGTTTCAGGGCAGTTCGAGATAATTACATCTTGCACGTGATAGCATTCAAGAAACATATATAAGGCTCAATAAACTTCTATGCTGAAAACCAAATCAAACACAATGGGCCCAAATACTTGAATCTGCTGAAGATTGCACAAAACAACAGGGTCCACTTATTCCTCACTCACTAATTTCAGAAGAAGGAAAGAAACTAAACATAACATGTGATAAAGATAACATTAATCATGAGTAATTCACTAATGATGATACATTTTTCTTACAGCTGGGGTGGCAGCTCTGCTTGTAAGAGGGAAAAGTTGTGCGCCGGCACCTCCTCCAAGAATGATGGCAGCCACATTCTTTGGATTCGCCCTCTGTCTCTCGAATCTTGGAGCCGGTATCGTCTGATTGAACAGACATCCATCAAGAATCAAATTCAAGACATAATATCCCATACACTCACACATGTTCGAAACTCATCAAAGATTCTAGTATTAAACATTTCTAGCTACATCACAACATAGAAAAGAATCAGCAAAATCAACAAACAAATGCTAATCAACTGAAGATGAAGAGAGAGAGAGAGAGAAACGAATGCTAACCATAGTTTCATTGCTGTTTTCTCTAGTGAGAACAGAGTAAGCAACGCCAGGTTTGATCTTCCTTCCCCTCTTCCCAAGATTCATTTTTTTCCCAAATTTACAAGCCCTAGCACGATTGTGTAGACTCCCTCTAATCTTCTCTCCCCAAAACCCATTCTCTTCACCACAAAACACACTTTTGCTCACATTCGACAAATGGGATGCCGATTTCAATGTAGCACAGCAAGCATCCATTGCAGTTTCTCTCACTCACCCAGCCAAATTTCAAGAATCACCACTCTCTTCGGACAATGATGACAATCACTGAATCACAATTTAAGTCAGAGGTTTAAACATAAGTGTAATAATACAGTAAAGCACAGAATGAGGAAAATGTAATCTAAGTTACCAAGTACAGTATAGGTCACACAAAGACTACAATATATTTTAAAAAAATGTTAGAAAAATTAAAAAAAAAGGCAGTCTGACAGTTAGTAGCCCCGAATCAAACGTTAAACAACCTAATCAAAATATTCCTTTTCGTCATAAAAAAAATACTAAAAAACTGTACCTTTGGAAGCTCAAGATCTTACGCCACTAGATCATCCAGAATTGTAGGAAGAAAAAAAGAGAGTCAAGATTCTGATTTGAGCAGAACAATTCCTAGTACCCACAAATCAAGAATCTTGAAAAAGAACAGAATAAAAAATTAAGACTTGAAGATCAAGCACAAAAGCTGGCGATCGGTTTATAGCTCACAAGAAATCGAGAAAAGAATGCATGAGAAGTGAATGTATCAAGTGGGGGAGGTGAAAGGTGGTAGCTTTATTGGCCTGTGAGGTTTCACGAGAAATCTTGCAAACTTATTTTTTGTTGAATGTGAGCTTCACTTCTATATATAGAGAGGGATTTATGGAATGGAAAAAATCAGGTAGGCCAAGTGGAGATCTTATTTATCTCACACACACATACACGCCCAAGTGTGTGTACAGAGCAAGAAGCAGCCATTGTAGCGGCTGCGTGTGTGTGTGTATGTGTAAGGTTTTGGGTTTTTGGCCATCGTCCACGTCTCTAGGCCTCTCTGCCTTTAGACAAGAGAGGGCCAAACACATGTCCCTTTCTCATCTGCAGTTACTCCCAAATTTGTTTTTTTTTTTGGTGTGTGTCGTCATTTGATCCCAGATAAAAATATTAGGAAAAAATCTGTTGATTTTATCGAGTGGCTGTAATTAGTTTTGGAAAATTATCACCTCGCAATCAAAGGGGTCGTCAGTGGGGCATTTTGTCGAGCATTGTGCGGCACAAATGCATTTTCTACACCATTTATACAAGTTGCTAATTGGATGATGAATATCGATTTCACTATTGTTGATGTCGTTTTTGATCAAGATTGTAAACACAAGTTCTCAAATGATGTACAGTCAGAGATTGAATCGAATTTTTTTGTGGATTTTGTTGATGTGGGATAATAATATACATAAACAAAGTATATAATGTCGATTTTGGGGAGAGAAAAAAGGAAAAAGAATTGTGCGAGATGGAGAATGGGATCATATAATACTTCATCGGTTTCAAATAAGAAGTTTGCGAAAAAAACGGTTTCAAGAATCATATATAATTGTTTAATTGCTAAAAAATATTATAAAATTTTATTTGTTTTTAATCTTAAACATGTTTGTAAATTATTTTATAATAATATCAATGTATCCAAATAAATACATTTATAATATTCTATTATTTTCTATGCCACCCTAATTTATTAATACTAGCGTGGAAAAAAATATTGCCCAAAGTCATTTTCTAAGTTATTGAGAATTTCTTGGTGGGTCCATTTTGATACAAATTAAAATGTGATGTTATTAATGATATGTCAAAAATTAAAATTGGGTCGAAATTTGTGAATGTTTAACAATAAAACCATATGTTAACAATGTTAATGGATTAAGGGAAAAAATGAAATCTATGTAACAATTTATGTGACAATGAATTTTCGTTGGGAATGGCAATAATGCCAGTAGAAGATTAATATTTTATAACTCACAATCGAATTTATTATTATCAAGAACTACTTAATTACCCTATAAAATTAACTTAATTAGTTCAAAAATGCCGGATTTAGAGCAAGAATTACTTAATTAAATGATGGTGAGGACAAATTCCACACAATTTGCCGAAGAAGATCTATCAAATCGTTGACTCTTGTGAATTTTGCCCATCAAAAAAAACAAGAAATATTGGACCTATATCTTTATAATTGATGTGCACTAAATTAGTAACTACATATACTATATGCAAGCTGTGAATGATTTTTAACACATGTCAACTTTCATCGAGTTATTATTGCCACATCTGAATTCCAGTTAACATACTATTGGCATCATATAATTAATCTCCTTTTAGTTTAGGTACCTTTAAATTTAATTTTATGCGCCCGCACACATATATAGGGGTTATTATAAAAATATTTGTTATCCTACAAACAAACGTGAAAACAATGCATTATCCATGAAAATTATTGCACTAAAAAAAATATTTGAATGTTCGCTCTTCATGGGATTCGAACTCGGGTGGTGCACAATGCACTCTTCCAGCAAAGTGATGCATCACTGTTGATCTTCGTGATATAATGGTTGAAAATAGTTCTAACGTTCTCACTTTAAATAAGATTTTTATTTGAACCTAATCCTATATATATATATATATATATATATAGGTAACGTATTTTATATATATATTGAAAGTTGATGAATAAATTTATCGAATCCAAAAATAGAATTTTCGTTAACCGGGTGAAAATGAATTCATTAACTTTCTCAACTGTTCATCAACTTTCATAACGAATTCATTTTGTCTATAAGAATTTCTTAATTATTTCATAAATATTGATTAAAGTGTCTATTTAATTATTTCATTATAAAATAACAGAACTTAGTCACTCTTTTTCAATGTGTTATTATTTTTATTTTATTTTTAGTTTTGCATTTGGATTTGTGTAACTTATTTAATAATTGTAGATACCTTCTCCCAAAAACTAATTTAACATTTAATGTGCATTATGTTATTAATGATGTCTTCGTACATATTATACCTTACGTATTAATATATATTTCCCATGTCCCCTAATTTTATTTCAGAAAATATTTGGCATGAGTTTTAATAAAAGTTGTTGAGTGTATTATGAGTGAAATAAGAATATCATATTAGTGTAATGTTAAAATTAATTTGTAATGGACCATGTATGATAAAATGAATAATAGTATTGTTGAGAGTAAGAATGAGAAATAGTGGTAGACCATGAACACTAATAAGTTTAGTCAGTGTAATATATAGGAAATATTTTATGAGATAGTTTTCATAAATTGAATATGAAAAGGTTTAGGGGAAGTATCAAAATAAAAATTAGGAAGAAATTGGGAAACAGATGAGCTAGTATTTTTCAATTTTATTTGTCTATTCATGATGACAGATGATTAATATCGACAACACCTACATCAGAGAATTAAACATGGTCTAATGTATGAATCAGATAAAACTACAAACTTTTCATTAAAATAATAAAATATAAGAAAGATAATAAACTTTTCTTTAAAATAGAGAAATTTAATTCATAGCCTTGCGACAACCCATGTTACTGATTGACTCGTACCGCTGCAAGTTACTAGATGACTTTTAGTCTGTGTCTTTTAGTAAATTTAGTCAATATCACCATACTAATTAATCAAATCAAACACCCACATCAAGCTGTGGAAAAGAAAGAAAACTGTTTTACATTAACTTTACCACTTTTATGGCATATATTTTGTTATTAACTGTTTTTATATTTGAAGACAGCCCGTCTTTATCTCAGTAGAGTTTTTCAGTAACATGTTTCGATCCTCTTCCCTTGTATACCGTATACGTATGGTGTTGATTACTTAAAAATACAGGGACAAAATGGCCTTGCCAACAAATGCTAACTACAAATTAATAAAACGATGTGATTGTGCTAAAATAAATCAGAATATAATGTCTTGTTCCTATATTAGGAATTATGCAACTGGCAAGCACTGGAAAATGACATTAACCCTCCTTGTTTATTTCAATTTGGAAATAATTGATACAAGTAGCAAATAGGACTTTATTGTCACCTGACTTTCACATGATTTATGAGTAAAATACACAGATATTTTTCCAAGACCATCAAATCATTTAACTTTGTTTAACACTAACCAATTTATTCCCAACCCTACTAATGATATTTTGTCAAGTTGTTATAGCTAAATATCTATATGATTTATAATCATATAGATAGATAATCAAATATTTTTTCCCTGCATTGCTAACAATAAATAATTTGGACCGTTAATTTTATATTATCTTCAACTGTTACAAAAAGAATCATTAATAATATTTATAAAAAAGACTAAAACTTGGGCACGATCGTCCGCATTCATTAATTGGAATTTAGTAACATATAATCAAGGTTTATTAATTCATATTTAAATTCTTAATTATCTTTAACTATTTCTTAATTAGAATTTATTTATTAAATCAATTAGATTTAATTAAACATCAAATTTTTAATTAAAATAAAATATATGTTAGAGCAGCACCGTGCAAACGTCAGCCCGGGAGTGCAGCTCTGCATAGAAAATGAACATAAATGAAAATTGTTATACATATAAAAGAGCATGATCCACAGTTTCTATAGGGAAAAAGTTTCAAAAAGTTATATATCATCCATAACGATTTCGTATAAAATTGATGAATAAAGCATAAAGAAAATAAAGTGAGTTCTTTGATCAACTCCCTATATATATATATATATATATATATATATATATATATATGTGTGTGTGTGTGTGTGTGTGTGTTGTTTGGAAAAAAGTGAGTTCTATAAAAAACTACATGTTCAAACTTCACTAATGTTTCTATAAATCTGAATTTGTCATATCTAATTTTTCATATGTGTTTTACCCATCATATGTGATTAGTAAGATATTGCATATGAATGTGATATTAATTTACTCATTACGCATCAAAAATAGCAATTGCAGGTTTTTCATAACCACATAAAATAGTTTCTCTAATAAGAAGAAAATGAAGGTTGTTATATATATATATATTGTTCATTAAAGCCTTTTAATATATAACTTGGGTTGAAAAAGAAAATAAGATTCAACAATCCACTTATTTAAAAAAAAAAAAAATTTGTTAGATAAATTCCACATGCATTTGTCTTCAGAATTATTCGAGGAAACATGAAGAAAACTTTAGAATAAACGTTTATCTGTTGCAAAATACAATTCATCCCGTAAAATAAATTACTAATTATTACTGGTTATATATTTGCCTCATTTTTATAGCAAACGATCTCCAATGATACACATTGATTATTGGGAGAAGTTTATAAGTAACCAAAAGAAATAGTGGGATAAGTTTTATATCCACAGTCATAAAAACATGAGTTTTATAGCCATTTTGACTTAAAAAGATAAAATTGTCCCTGGCCCCACCATTTAAAATAATACATATCTTTCTCTCTCTCTCCTCTCTCTCTCTCTACCTAAATTAATAGGTGCACAGTCCTCTCATCTCTAGCTCTCTCTCTCTGCCGAAAAAAAGAAAAAAAGGAATGCAAAATTGAATGCTATTCTCTGCCAAAAATTGAATGAAATTAAATTAAAGTTGGTAAACATTAATTGTAAAAAAAGGTTGGTAAACATTAATTTGAAAAACGCAGGTACACATTGAATTCAAATCACAAACGAATTCATTTGTAACATTACAATTTCAAAGAGAGGAAGAGAGCGAAAATAATTAATAGAAGAAGTTGTTACTGCGTTTTTCAATCAAACAAAGGAAAATCGAGCATTGCTAGCTGGATTAAGGTAAATTAAATCCGTATTGAATTTTTTTTTACGTGTTCTTGAGTACACGGTTGTACACGGTTGATGATTTACAGCCTAAATATGTTTTTTAATACTTTTATGTTACTGGAATGATAAATTTCATGTTTTGAAGAAAAAAATGCGTTCTTGAGTACACGGTTGTACACGGTAGAATTATTATGCGTCACATATGTTATTTGTGTTGATTTTATGTTAATAAAGTGATTAATTTAATATTTAGGATCATTTAACAAGTTAAATTTAAAAATATGAGATGCTAACACCGAACCGTGTACAGTACACGGCTATACCGTGTACTTATGAACGCATAAACCGTGCACCTTACTCATCCGCAGCGGTGCAGGCACCGTGCACCTGCACCGTGCAGGTGCATGCGATGGTGCATGATGCTGCACGACCGACCGCATCCCTCGTGCATCCTATGTATCTCGTGCATCCTATGTATATGACTGTTATCTTTTATGTCTTATTTTGCAACAGATGTCTTGGCAACGTCTTATTATACGTCATGGTGGTAGTTGGGACAGAGTAGAGTATATAGGCGGCGACGAGGTTCTCGTATACATGGTCAGAGAACAGATTTCACGTGGTAATTTGCTAAGAGATTCATGAGCAAGTAGGAAACAATGGTGGATCGGATTATATGCTTTTCTATACGACGAGCGCTAGTGATGGAAGAAGAATAAAAGTATCGTTGAAAACTGACACTGATTTGTTCCGATTGATTGTGGAACAAAAGGATGATCCAGTTGTGTATGTGATTGAAAAGGGCAAGCAGTTTGCAGCAACGGTACACACAGAGACACCGGTATTATATAGTTCACAACGATCTACAGTCTTGCCCAAGTCTAATGCAAGATGTACTGGTTCAGCTATACACGAAGATGGGCCGTTGTCTTCGAATGAGGAGGAAGACGAGCTGGTGTATTCATATGAAGAGGAAGACATGAACCGACGTAGAGATATATTTGATTCATTGGCTACTGAATTTGGTGCTTGGATTCGACAACCAGGACATCTTGATAAGGTTATCGGACAACGCAACTTCACTTCCGAACAAAGAAGATGATGGTGAGGCTCATGCTACAACTTCACGAACCGAGATGATGATACAGGCGCATGAGTTACGCAATTGGGTTATTCCATTACTTGATTGTGACAAAGGCATTGCCATTAGATTGGGTCGAACCTTGTGGACCCCATACCACCAATTATCGTTGATTCGATATTTAAGACAAAAGATGACTTGGCGATAGCCGTGAGATTGTACCACTTGGAGAATCATATAGAGTACGTGGTCGATCGATCAAGTAAAACACGTTTGGGGTATGTTTGCAAGCATGACAACGGTTGTCCTTTTAAGCTACGAGTCGTCCGTAGGGCAACGATATGGAGAGTAATTAAGTTGAACAACAATCATACTTGTCATTGGATTTGAATCGCACTTGCCCACGATGGTGCCCGCTAAGATTGTTGGCAAGTATTTTACACGAAAATTGGTCGATGAAGGTGTGGTAAGCCGAAAGAGATGATTGGAGAGATGCATCGACAATTTGGCATGGAGATGGATTACGACTTTGCTCTCCGAGCAAGAAACGTCGCTATAGATATGACATATGGCGATTTCGAACGGTCCTATCAATTGCTTCCATCATATTTGCATCTGTTGAGAGAATCAAACCCCGGACACTATATGATATTGAGACGGCTCATGATGGCGAATTTCAATATTTATTTCTTGCTCTTGGGCGGTGTTTGTATGCTTTCAAGCATTACCTACGGCCGGTCGTTGTTGTAGACGGACTCATCTTAAGGGAAAGAACAAATGAATTTGTTTTGTCGCTGTTATGAAGGATGGAAATGAAGGAATCTTCCCGATTGCTATTGGGTTAGGTCCGATTGAGGATGAAGAGTCATGGACTTGGTTTTTATCTCGGCTGCGTTCGTGCATTGGTCATCCTGATGATCTCTTAGTTGTGTCTGATCAACATAAGGGCATCGAAAAAGCTGTGGAGTCCGTGTATCCGAACGTCGCGCATGTGTTGTGCTTTTACCATTTGCAGAAGAATATGGCGCGATTTGGATCGCATGTTTGTACAGTTATCAAGTCAGCTGCATATGCCTATCGATCAGAGGATTTCGAGATTTTTTTCTCGTGGATATTCTAAAACCGACCCCCACCATCATCTACTTTCCATTGGCGAGCATAGGTGGTCTAGGTTGAAGTGTCCTATACGACGATATAGTTTCATGACTTCAATCGCGTAGAGTTTCAATAGTCGGTTGTTGTGGGCTCGACGCTCTACCGCTTGCTCGTTGCTTGAGACTTTTCGATCTATTACGGAGAAATGGTTTGACGTCTGACGAGCTAGTGCAGCAGACAGGTTCGATGAGTTGATGAAGTAGCCGTGTCGAAGCTAAATGCCTTTGTCGAAAGCGGCATCGCTGGGTTGTTCGCTCAACGACGACACACATGTTTAAAGTCGAAGAGGAAAACACATCATACGTGGTTGATTTGCGAATGGGACATGTGAATGTCGTGAGTTCGATTTGGACGAGATCCTTGTTGTCACGCTTGTCTTTGCTATTAGGTACGGTATTTATCTAAACGTCAAGTCCAATTCATATGTTGTGGTTAATTTATTTTGTGATTAATTTCTTTTTTAAGGCGTCTTTGGTTTACAAGTCACCGACTTTGTGGCTCAAGATTATCGACGATCTGCTTTTGCGGCGACTTATTCTTATCGAATTGTATCTATATCACATCCGGTGCATGGATTGTACCGGACTCAGATCGACTTACATTATTCGACCTCCAATCATCACACGTCGGTGGCGTCTAGATTGAGTAGGATGCAATCGGTTGTTGAGGGTTCGTCAAGATCGCGTCGTCAAATATGCACACGCTGCAGCGGTCAAGGCCACAACAAACGCCACGCACATCATTTATTGCCATTAGTGATGAAACATGTGTGGAAAGGACACGACGTAGGAAAAATGTAGTATTTGTCGAAGTGAAGAGCATACAGGAATTTGTATCCTCAACGGCCTCGTGAGTAAGGATATTTGTTATATGCGATGATATTCGTTGTTTTGGATTTTGTTGAATTATGTTGGATTTTGTTGAATATTGTTGGTTTTGTTGGATTATGTTGGTTTTGTTGAATTAGGGATTGATGGGATTGTTGTTGGTTTTGTTGGATTATGTTGGTTTTGTTGAATTATGGGATTCTTGGATTCACGAGGGTACACGGACGCGCGAGGGCAGGCGTGTGCACGCGCGCACGATCGTGCATAGTACACGGTCGCAGCACAAGACACGGTCGTGCACGACGTGCACTCGAAAATAGCCAACAACGCCTGCACGCACGCCGTACATGCCCGCAATCCCCATAATCCAACAAATTCGGTTAATTGAATCCAATTCGATCCCCCTATTCGGTTAATTGTAAATTCGGTTAATTGAATCCAATTTAATCCCTATTCGGTTAATTGCGAATTCGACAAAACTATTAAACTTACAAACTATATATACATGTAAAAACGGGCAAAGATAACCTCTAAAATATGGATAAACCAACTGCACTCAAAGAATAGCCAACAACAAGCAATAGCCAACAACAAGCAATAGCCAAAGAGGTCACAGCCTCCACAACATATACATAGAGGTCACAGCCTCCACAACATATACATAGAGGTCAATACAAACAAAATATCACTAACACGTATAAAAATTCTACAATATCCGTTATAAATACAAAAAGTCGAGAAACTAATCAAAACGAGACAATGTCCATATCCTACGAGCTATCGTCAGACTGTCGAGTCTGTATGTAACACCGACTGTTATGTAACCTCTGAAGTATACCTGTGATGAGGCGATACATATAGAGGCATGCAAAGACACCGCAACTCACCGAGTCTTTCTGCATGTATCGCGATCATGGGGCACCTCCATCAATGTCGATGCTCATTGTGTGGCGCCCTCAATGGATTGTTGTTCTAAAATCCACTACCCTCATCGATCGAGGAAAAGCGAATAATGGGAAACATCCGTAACGTCTAAACGCTCGAGAGTCGGGGTTGTACGACAATGAGTCGTACACCTCAAGAGTCCACGCAACAGTAGATATGCGAACTGTGACCCAGTGATTGCCCCCGGCGTTACAGATGGCTAGTATCTGCAACATTGATAATTTTAAAGTTTACATTCAATTGGATAGAAAAAAAATAGAAATGAGGTAATAAATTTACCGTATCAGCGCACAACCACGGTCTGCTATGCTCTGCATCGCTCCCTCGTACCATCGCTAACAAGTCATCGGGTACTTGCCATCGTGGATATGTGGTCTTTGATACCACATTATAGCCCATAGGATCATCTGGATGAAGCCGGGTGAACTCACGCAAAAGCGCTTGCTACATAAATGAATAAATTTAGTCAGAAATAATTTATACCCATATAAAGCTAAAGCTATCTATGTTGGAATAATTTAAGGACATTTCAAACTTACATAAAATCCAATCGGTGCTACAACGCATCGAGCTTCATTGATCGTGGGCAATAATACATTGCCAGGACGATGTGGGTTGATTATTTTCCAATATATGTACAAAGTGAACAACTCCATAATCTAACACACATAAAAAAAGAACACCATTAATTGAATTATAAATATATAAACAAAATTTGAATAAATGTTGTAATAAAGTACATCGCCCGTGAACTAAGAATCTGGGTCGGTGATATGATCG
Source organism: Salvia rosmarinus (assembly GCA_036937905.1). Taxonomy (NCBI): domain Eukaryota; kingdom Viridiplantae; phylum Streptophyta; class Magnoliopsida; order Lamiales; family Lamiaceae; genus Salvia; species Salvia rosmarinus. The sequence continues at coordinate 94,457,866 of CM072813.1, forward strand.
AACAGTGCTTGAGTCATGACATGCTGATTCAAATGAGCCACGAAAAAAACATCTGGGCCTGCCTGCCTAAAGACCTCGAAGGCCCTTGGTCGCGCCTCAGGGGTACCATACTCTACGGGAGCTGCATGTGGGGTCTCCGATGCAGCATCCCCACCATCAGACGATCCATCACCCTCAGGCACGACTGGCTCTCGAGCTGCCGATCTCCGCTGGCTGGCGTGACTAGACTATCGACGACCCGATCGTCGGTGGCTAGTGTTGGGCCCTCCTGGATCGACCGCCGTGAAGCGGATCGTCGGTGGCTAATGTGGGCACCTCCTCGATCGACCGCCGTGAAGCGGATCGTCGGGCTGGGGCTAGTCGACCGCCGTAGCGATCGCCCCTAGTCGGGCCCCCTCCTCATGCCGGGAGGCCGAGCACCTCGATCGATATGCTCAATAGCCGGCGTAGCTCCCACGCAGATATAGGGGTATGAGATCTACGTCTCAAGATCTGCGCTCAAGAAATCCGTCAACTTCTTGAACACACGTCGAGCCACTCGAGCTCGAGGCCCTCTCCAAATCGTCGTCCACAATGACACGACGGACGGTCCTCGATCACAAAGAAGAATGGAGGTCTCGTCTGGTCGAACACTCTGGCGTGTTCGCAGCACACGTGGTCCGCTCGCGCCTCCTCATGTCTACGACGCTCGATTGCGATCGAGATCGCCGGTCGACTAGGCTCAAAACTCGAGATGTATCTCGGCACTTCACTTCCCACCGCCGCCACTCGCCGCATGATCGGGACATGCTCGCCGCCACCCCGCCGCGGGCACTCTCTCACGCACAGCACTGCACTTGTGGCACACAGCTCGTCATGTGCGCCTCGCATGCCGCCCGCAGCACAAACCGAATAGTCATCGGATCGCCTCGTATAGGCTCAAGTAGTATGCCTCGACAACTCGGTCTCGGCGGCTCCAAGACACGATGACATAAACGCTACAAAAACACATACACATTATTGATTATAATGTATTTAATAAATATATAGCAAATACTAAACATGAGATTAAAATTACCGCTCACAAAAATCCGAGTATACTGGGTGGGGACTTCTATGTAGTCCACATCAAGCATCTCGGAATCCATATCTCACTGTCTCGGCACCCACACATACGTCCTAAGTAGGGATGGCCTCATACGATCATATCTGTAAGGCCCAAACAGACCATAGAAATGGTACGTCTTCCTCGGCGCCACCTCGCTCGGGTGCCTCTTGAGCACATCAATCCGTGACAGAGGACACGGAATGAATAGGAGCCCCAAGGAAAACTCGCTACATATCAAAATCCTCACCAACGCCCAAACCCATGGCTCGATGGCTTCCCTATCGCGCAAAGGACGATGAGGTAAGCTACTAATATGAAAGCCGCCTTCAAGTAGTCTCATGGCATCATCACCCACCGTTGTTTGATGAATCGATCATGAGCTATGAAATAGTAGTCCTCCGGCCAAAACAACCTATGGAACATGCTTTGTGCAGGGAATCTCGTGCCTCAAGTTCGGATCAAATGAAGACGGCCCAAAGAGCAATCCGGAGACCGGGGTAAACTCAATCATCCCAAATCGTATATCGGTTCCACAAACGTGAAACCAAATCTCGAACTCCGTAAAACTAGGATCCACAACCTGTCGGGCCATCAGATTGTGCAGCGCATTATTAGCGCTTTCCCCTCTCCTGAGATGAAGAAGATGCCCAAAGCAGCTCTGTCTAAATACGTCGATACATCCGCTGCCGCTCTGACATGTCCTCACCTCGCTAATACATCAATTCGGATGTATTGGTTGATCGTCCGCGTGCACTTGCATATGCGGTCGTAACCACCTATAACGAGGTCAGAATGCACAAGATTAATCAGTATACACTAAACGAAGTTCTAACAGCGTAATACACGATTCAAATCTGTACACGGTGCTAACAAGAACACGAAGAACCGCAGCACAGTTAGCACCGTGTTCGACCAACCGTGCCGCGGTTCTTCAAGACACGGTGCTAACGTGTCTTGAAGATCTGTACACGGTTAGCGCTGTGTCTGAAACAACCGCACGGTTGGTCGAAGACACGTGCTACCGTACAGATCTTCATTACACTGTAGAACCGTGTCTTTTCGAACCAATCTAATTTTAATGCAATTTTAACAACATAGCAATCGATTTTAATTTATATTTCTAAACACACAAACTATCGAAATTTCATCACTATCGTGTCATACATGAAAATTATCGTGTCACACATGAAAACTATCGTGTACATATTACAAACCAATTTTAAATGCACGATTACTCACCGGAGGTGTGGTGCTCCTAAATCGTTGCGGAAGTTCGTCGACCGGCGCGGAAGGTCGACGGCGTGTTTACTGCGTCTTGTGGCGGCGGCTCGTGCAGAAGCTTCTTCCGCCGTGGAGGAGCTCATCTTCGCCGCCGCTTGCTCGGCCGCATCCGGAGATCTGTGGATCCGTATCCGTATCCGTATCACTCATGTTGTTGTTTTGCGTGAGTCGTGAGAGTGTGTCGTGAGTCGTGGGTCGTGGGTTTTCCGGAGGTGTGGAGGAGCACCGTGGGTTGTGGGTTTCGCTTTTCGGTGAGAGAGAGAGAGAGAGAGAGTCGTGAGAGAGAGAGAGAGAGAGTGAGAGAGAGAGAGAGAGAGCGAGAGAGTGAGTTCAGTGAGTGAGTGTTACAGTGAGTGAGTCCGTGAGAGAGAGAGTGAGTGCGAGAGAGAGAGAGTATATCCGTTTTTTTTTTTAATTTTTTCAGGGATATTTTGGTCTTTTTAAGCTAAAATGATTATAAAACTCATGTTTTTATGAACTAGACTATAAAACTCTTATTCCTATTTTTTTTGGCAACTTACATATATTAGCACTTGATTATTTAAGTAGATATCGAAACAATATAAAGATATATAGATCATGAAAGTGACGTAGATCGATAGAAACAAGTCGAAGAGAAAATCCCAATGAATTTTTAAAGCATGAAAATTCGTGTCCGCACACGTGTCGCTATTTCATTTATTAGAAATATGGGATTTAAGTTATGATATTATTTTTATATTCTTGCAACGTTCCATTGAGATGGTTGAAATCTTAGAGATTGTGATATTATAGTTATGAAGTTAATAATACAAAATATAATTGTGACATCGTAGTTTATTTTAGAAAAAAGATATACTCGTTTAACTCTACAAATTAACAGTTCTAGCCTGACTTTAAATAGTATATATTATTCAAGTCTTATAGATTAATTTAGTGACAAATTTTAGCCTATTAGTAATTGTTGGTATCAAAACCATATAAATATAATAACATGAAAACTTAAGGCATTACACATCATCAAAATGATGTTGTTTTATTTATCCTTTTAAAATTTCACAATAAAATACGGCTGTTAACGAACTAAAATAGTCACTAAATTATTTTAAAAAACTATCATGAATTAATTTATGAGGTTAGATGAGTTCATATTCTCTCTATTTTATATTATGAAAGCTAGGATAGTCAGCTTAATATGTAACAAAAGAGAAATAATCGATCAGAAGGAAAGATGTGTGTGCATGTGGATTAAAACAACCTATCAATATTACCAAATATAAAGTGACTTCGTGTCATTTCAAGAAAACTATAACGTGACAAATGTGGTGGGCATATTGATTCAAGATATGTGAACACTACATGTCAGTAATAGATGTGATTCTTTATTAATATATTGACCTAGTTGCAAAATGACTAAGGCTAAAGGTTTTAGGTTCAAATCAATTGTGATGATTTTTAAATTTTTTACTAATTAATAAAATAAATGCTATTCCAAACCAATACTGCTTTTTTCCTGAGTCGGGATTAAGATTCGATACTCATGTTTCTTACTCTCACAAATAAGAAGAATAGAGTTAAACTACAAGACTAGTGATTCAATACAATGACACTACTCAGTTATAAAACTCGCAAGTCGTGTGTGTGTTGGCTTAGTGGTAGCCAACACACTATATATCTGCACTATATATTATTGGTGTGTTGGGAAAAAGAGATTAAAAAAAATATGTACTACAATGTTTTGAATGAAATATGACAAAAATAAAATAAGATGAGGAGTCAAATAAATCTGCACTATATATCCAAATCTAACAAAAAATAGCATCAGTATAGAAGCAATAATTTGGATGGGCTTCTACTTATATATAAGAAAATGAAAATGGCAGATATTGTTAAAAATTACTGTACACTGCTAAGAGACACACAGAAAAGGGTACTGCTGTAATCAACCACATACCCACTTCAGGCAACCGCCACGTGAAATTTCATGTGCTCTGTTACTAAAACTTTATAAACATGGGCCCACTTTCAAAAGTACATTTTATAAAAAATTTAAGTCTTTTTAATTATCTCTCTAATGATTAGAAGGATGATTATGTACTCCCGTCCTCCCGTTTAACGTGTTTATTTTCAGCACAATTATTTAAAAAATAGTATAAAATAATTAAATGAATAAAATATGAATAAGAGAATGACATAAAATAGTTAAAGTGACAAAGAGTAAGTAGGATTCATATATTTTGACGTGATAATTATTTCTTAAAAAGTAAATGAACCAAATTTGGTGGAACAATCTAAAAATAAATACATCTCAAGTTCAATGAAACATATTGAATATAATTTACACAATCAATTAGATCATGAAGTAGATATTTTAGTATAGTTAGTACACCGGTCTATCCTTTGTTTGAATTTCTTTTTTGTACCAAAAACAATGTAACTGGTAATACGTTCAAGGGAACATCTAGCATGAACAAAATATTTTCGATACTACACATTTGCCTACATCATAGCTTTAACACTGAGTTCTATACATCTTCGATAAAATCCCACTATAATTGGTTGAACTAGAAGTATATATAAGTTATATGTAAAATAAAATAAGCTTAGCTCAGCACCCTCTAAATAATTCACAGAGGCTGATATACACATAAAATTACCTGAGAAAAATCTCATCATCAGTTTAGGACAAGCTCCAAAAGCATCATTCGTCACAACTCTAAAGACCGGTCCAACTATAAAAACGGGTCACAAAAAGCCCAGCAATGCAAATAGGCCCATAAAATGAAGGTTTCCAAAAAGAATATCAACCAAAAAGTGTCCCAATTATGCTAATAAAAAGTCAAAAGCATATTTAGCAGATGAGATATTAAATGATACCTACATAAACATATATCAATAATAATACAATAGAAAAGCGTCCAAAATTGTTGCAAACATATCATAAATTGTAGGGCTATATTAAGTTTTAGTCTGAACTTTGACCATATGATGACATTTTAGCCCGATTCTATTAATATTACAATAGAGCTCGAAATTATATTAGTTATTCACTTTTTATTTCGAGTTAAAATTCTGGCAACATGAAGTTTATGTGTACCATCAGAAGTTGAGTTGATATCTTTAAAATAAAAATAAAAATAATGAAAAAACTACATCACTATATGAAATGTTTTCTCCCTTGATTACTAAGGTTAAACGTGAACAAGATAAGTTCGAATTAAATTTGTAATATTTTTAAATTCGAATAAAAAAATTCACCATAATCAAAGTTGGACTAAAACTTATTAATATCCCTACATAATAAGCACCCACATACTAGTTTTGGTTGACGTATAACTTCGTATCACAAACTTATCAACTGATTTTGTAGCTACAATCTCAAAACAAATACGAGATTTATAAAATTGTCACGGTCAATTTAAATAATAAAATCATTTATCCAAAATTCGTATTGTTGGGAAAATTCATGGATTGTTGGGAATAATTATATTTTAATTGTGTGTTTAATTAGATCACAAAACCTCTAATGATTGTCCTGCCGATGTAACTTATGTTAATCACTTGTTCTAGAGTTAGTCATTTTTGTTATAGATTTCAACAGAAGAACTATCAGCTTGGACAAACCCAAGACACCCAACTCTTATTTTATTCCCGATAAACACGCGATTTGACTAGTTTGACGACTTGGGCGAAAGCTTTGATTCATGGTAGGAATGAAGGAGTTCGAGCAGTACTGAAACCAGCCATACTGATAGGATTATCAGTATCAGCGCAACTGATAGAAACTAAACTGAAAGGTCGTGTACTGAACATGGAAGACTGAAGTTAAGTCAACTGATGTCTGAAGACTGAAGTATAGAGATGTTGATTAATAGAGCTACTGGAGTAAAGTCGAAGACTGAAGAATGACGTCGTTAGACTGAGGACGCTGGTGGAAGCAAAGAAGTCAGGATATGATTAAGTGTCATATCAGCAGCCGACTGCCCAAGATGAGAAGTCAAACTGGCTACCGAAGTCAAAGCTGGTGACTGAAAGTCAAAGTTGACGACTAGAAGTCAAAATTACTGATCAATAGTTAAAGTTGCTAACAAATAGTCAAAGCTGGCGATACCAAGTCAAAGTTGGCTGATGAAAAGTCAAAGCTGACTATATCTACGTTAAACTAAAAGCATCATACTGATTCAATTTCCAAACTGACAAAAGACGGAGTTCAACCTGCTGATAAAAGATAGAACAGTCTCTACTGGTCCAACCTGAAGTCAACGTACTGATAAAAGACGGAGTTGGCTCAACTAAAAAAATACGGAGACATTTAAGCCTTGAGTGTTTGACTCACCATGTGTCGTAGCATATCTACGGAAGATCCTGACATGCTAGAGACCTTTTCTAGAGTTGCAGAGCTACAATGTACGATGATGCAGACCTTGTCAGTGGCGTACAAGGATTCAAACGTGAAGAATTCAAACAAAAAATAAAAGGATGTGATTGGTGCTTCCTCCAATGGTACTATTTATCGTTCCTTCTATAAATACGCACAGAATCCAACCTTTAAAGTTGACCGAAACACTGCACATTCAAATATTCAAAAGCAATTAAATCTCAAGAACATTTACACAACAACTTCGAAGAATGAAGTTTACAATGTTATTAGTAAACCTTAAGAGCTGAAATATATTTATCACCTTAAGATTTCAACATACACTTCTTTAAGTTTATGATATTATGTGTATATCTCAAGCCTAGACATATTGAGCTTGTCACATGTGACAACTTAGATCTTAATTGAAAAAACCCTCTACAAAACCCTCACTCCCCTAGTTTAAGTAGAAGTGTGATAAGTAGGCAACAAAGTGTTAGATGTTGAAATCTTGGTTGTCTTGCACCTATAAGCAAGAGGTTTAAGTCGACTGCACATGTAAGCAGTCTGGGGTTTCCTAGCACCAGCAAGCGTAGGAAGAACGTCAAGTTCGACGGGATACAACAAGGTTAACTCTATATATAGGTTTATATTTTGTACCTGTAAACAAGATTAAATCCCAGTTAGTGGATTGACTGAGCAATCAGTCCATTGATATAGGGGTTGATCTCTTCGAACCACGTAAAACAAAGTGTTATTTACTTTCAACTCTTTACATCCTATATCGCATTTATATTATATATTTTTGAATTGTCATCACCAGCACACAACAGTACATCATCGTTTTAAAATAATCTATCAATAGAAAACTGAAAACTGAATAAGCCATATTTGACTAAGAGTTTTCACGCCAGTTTAAGTTTTCAGTAACGCGAATACAATAACCACCAGATTCAAGCGCATCAGTTATCAGTCTAACTGACTAATCCCCTCAACAGTCGAGATTTGCTAACTGATATCACTCAGTACAAGACTCTTTTTATCTGAACTAACCAGCGGTACTCTGCTTATTACCCGATCAGCTACTACCACAGTAGTCAATGAGTCCTATGAAAAGAAAAAGTTTTTAAATTTATCTAATTGATGTATTCCCCTCTTCCATTCTTCCCCTCCCATACATCAATATGTAGCCAGTGATGAGTTTCACGTATAATACTATACAAGATTTAAAAGAAATGTAGATCAAACATCCCTTAAAACACACAAACACGCGCAATCATAGATTAATGTATAAAAATATAAATATCAAACCAAAAATATTTTTAATAAATACTTTGCACCGAAATAATATTTTGCCTCATATTTTAACTATAAGATTGTGGCAACTTATTTAAAACTTTTAATTTTTTAGTTATGAATATTCTATACAAACCTATAGTTACTATCTTAAAATATGAGACGCAATATTATTCTAGTATAAAAGATCTCGTTCGACATATGAAACATATGACAACTTATAGAATCCTCACTTCCCAACTCTTTCCATTTTCACTATAAAAATATAGTTATCTATTTGAAGTAAAGAAACTTTAGAACATCAAATTAGGAATTTGGTTTCATTTCATATTCTTTACAAATAAATAGTTGTAAGAGATGATGGGTAGTTGTATCCGCCCCCCACCCTCCAAATTTACATGAATATAACTTTTTTAAATGAGAAAATATATTTTAATTTTAAATTAATAAACTTTAATTGTGAATTAATAAACCCTAATAGTGAATTAATAAACCCTATTAAATCTAGGCATTTAAACCAAATTCGTCACATTCAACAATTCCCAATTTTGAATAATAAACCCTAATTATGAATTAATAAACCCTAACTTTGAAAATAAACCCTCGATCTCGGAATCCACCGCGCCGATGGCCGGAATGTCCTCCGCCGTGCGGCGAATCTACCTCATCCTCTACAACTGGACGCTCTTCTTCGGCTGGCTCCAGGTATTCTACCTCGCCCTCGCGACTCTCCGGCAGTCCGGCCACGGATCCGTCTACGCCGCAGTCGAGAAGCCGCTCATCCTCGCGCAATCCGTCGCGCTTCTCGAGATCATCCACAGCCTCTCCGGAATCGTCAGGTCTCCGGTCATCGCCACCCTGCCGCAGGTCGCCTCCCGACTGTACATCACCTGGGGTATCCTCTACAGCTTCCCCGAAATCCGCACGCATTTCTTCGTTACGTCGCTGGTGATTAGCTGGTCGATTACTGAAACAATTAGGTATTCGTTTTTCGGATTCAAAGAGGCGTTCGGATTCGCGCCGTCGTGGTTGCTTTGGCTTAGGTACAGTACGTTTATTATGTTATACCCTACCGGAATCACGAGCGAGGTAGGGCTTATCTACTATGCGCTGCCGTATTTGAAGGAAAACGGGGGCAAATTCTGCATCAGGATGCCGAATAGGTGCAATTTCTCGTTTGATTATTACTTTAATGCGGTGTTGGCTCTCGGGTTCTACGTACCTGGTAGTCCTCATCTATATGGATACATGTTGGAGCAAAGGAAAAAAGCTCTCGCCAAAGCTAAAACGGCGTGATTGGACTGCTGTTGAGAATTTGAAATATGCTATGATCTCTGTAGAATTTCATTTTTTGTTGCGGATTTAGTCTGATTTGTAATGATTCAAATCGTTCCTTTTTTTTCATTTAAAAAGCATTTTGGAAGGAGAAGAGAGTGAAAATAATAAGTAATAAGGTATTTGGAAAGTATAGAATCTTAATAAAAGATGAGATATAATTAAGAGTAAATAGGGAATAATTAACATTATAGAAGATAACATCTTATATTAAGAACAGATTCCGAAAGCTAAAACATCTTATATTGAAAAATGGAGGGAGTGGAATGGAGCAAAATAATGCAAATATATCTCAACTCCATAAAATAAAGTTACAATTTCGTTATCATTTCAAATAAATTTGAATAATTGTATAATACTGGATTCCGTTTCATTTATAGACCTAACGACATCAAGCCTAAGGAGAGTAGTAATCACATTAATGCACTTCTCTAACTTGTAAAATGCTGTTAGGAAATATAATTCATATACCAGATAGGATTACGCTTTACTTAAATTTTCCAGACGATATAACAAAAGCTTTCTTAATTGCTTATAGGAGATAGGACACAATGAGGTAGTTAGAGATTACAAGTTAATCCAAGAGAAATCGTATGGGAGATGATGGCCTAAAGGGACAGTTAATTTAGCAATTAAGTTAGATAAACAATATACAGGATTAAATTTCTGAAGAATTACACAACTACAAGGTTTATATGTGACATATTAACCTATATTATTTTTCACATACAAGTCAAAATAGATAACACAAATCAAAATCAGAATCCGAATCAGGACATTCTTTGCATATATTGTTATGTATGGATCCAACTCTTGACAAAAATTAAAACTTGATTCATAAGACCAGTATCCCACAAAATTTGACCAAATATTCATCTATCTAAATTATCTCTCAAAACAAATACCACATAAATATAAAAATTTCATTCGCTCAAATCTTCAACCCCGACTACAACCTAAACTTAGGAAGATATCCAAGATTAATCAAAATGAAATGGGATTCCTAGTCATTACTAGGGCAGAGTTCCAAAATACTAGCAGAAAAGAGAATAGGCATGAAACTATATCAGCATTCAAATTTAAGATTATTGCTTAAAAAAGCAGTCCAGACAGATTTGCTAAATCCTCGACCTCAGTATATAATTAACAGTCAGAACGAACACCAAAAAAACCTCAACAAATATATATTGAATAGCTAGCCTAGAACAAGGCCAATTACGAATGGAGAGAAGAGTTAGAATCACAGAAGGAATAAAGATCATGAGAGAATCCAAACCACAAATAAGCCCAATATTGATAACTGATCAAAAATCTAGACACACTTTAAAAGTTGACAACACAAGTTTAACACGGCTCTAATTAGATAAAATCCATTTGAAGCCTGTAAAGGGTAGGATACTTAGGTGTTCGTGGCCCTAGTGTATAAGGGTAGATACTTAGGTGTTTGTGGCCCTAGTGTATATCTGCTGGCTTGCATGAGCTGAAACCATTCTGATCAAACCTCGAGCCATCAGCTCCCTAATTGCTTTCCTTGCCAAAGATCCACTGATCTGCACAATAGAAAAAGTTCAACTGAACATCAGAAAACCAAGAAAAATTACTTAGTGATGGATCATTCCAATAAACAGCATCAGCAACCGATCAAACCTTGGTAAAGGGCTCGGCTATGTAAACGACATATATACATCCTTCATAATAAGTCCATTTAACAAAGAACATATAGCACCAAAATGGACTTAAAAAGTACACTACATTAAACTACAATTGGGTGTATGCAAAGTATGCAGGAATTCACTACAAAATTGCCGTATAAATTCACTGTTAATAATTCATGATACAACAGAAAACACAATTTTTCCAACAATATACAGTCCACCAAAATAGGAAAATAGGTCTGGCTTGCAATGAAATAGGTTAAGAGTATTGAGCTCAAAAAAAGAGTACAAAATTAGTTGACTGATAATTAGCTGTATGGTAGCAGGCATAATGTTAACAGAGTAAACAACTAGATTGCAATGTATACAATCCTACTTCAACAATCAAATCGATTGAACAACATCACTAATAATGTATTACCACATCAATTGGCATCATAAACAGCAAAATACAAAAAAAAAGAAAAGAGCGAACAAATTCAAGCAATTCAGAACTTGCACTCTACATTATCTAACCCTAGATCTCGTCAAAAAATATATTCAATTAACTATTTGAATAAAAATAACAGGAGTTCATGTATTTCATAAGCAAACCGTAGTCAAAATTATCGGCATGCTATCATAATTCAAATCAAATTTACATACCCTGAGACGATCGGAGAGAACGGAAGGAGTGATAAGCTTGTACTTAGGTGCCTCAGTCAGCAATTTGTCGTAGGTCGACTTATCGAACAGTACCATGTTGTTCACCTTCTCCTTTTGCTTTCCCTTGCTCCACTTCTGCAAGCCAATAGTTTTCAACAAAAATATTATGAAAATAGAAGCAAAATTCCTAATTGACAGGAAAAAAATATCAGCCGAAAACACAGGAAAACAGAGACAAGAAAGCACAGCTGAAGACCTTCTTCTTCTGCTTGCCGCCGCCGGATTTCGCCGGCTTGGACGATGGGGGAGGAGCCTTATCCTTCTTCGGCGCCTGCAAAAGAAGGGGGAAATAAGCGTAAGTAACGGGTATTGGATTGAACATTGTGCGCGATAGAGTATTAGATAATCGGAGCGGCGGCGCACCATCGCAATGGGCGAGTACTACGGCGGTGGTGGAGGTTTAGCGCAGAAAGTGTTGAGGCGAAGAGGAGAGGCTGCCTGATAATGTTTGACCTAGTTAGGCATTTATCTGGTTTGCACCCAACGACGTCGTATCTGTGTTTTGGATTCATATTAGGCTTGGGACACCTGTACTGGGCTTTTTGTATGGTCTAATTCAATTAGCATGCACATGTATATGTATATATTACAGTTCTTTCATGAAGTCCAGTTTAATTTGGGATTAAAAACTAAATTTCTGCTCCTCCCTCCCCCAAACCCAATAAATAAATAAGTACATTTAAAAAAAATTACTTTGTTGATTAGCTGTCGCATTATGAATTCTTATCCCCAACCGTTGGGAAGTAAGACTGAGATGGTGTTTGGTTTAGCGGTGTTTGGCTAAGCTTATTTTAGAGAGCTTATAAGCTCCAAAAACTTATAAGATGTTTCAAAAGCTTATAAGAGATAATATCTCAAGTGCTTATAAGTTGTTAAAATGTTTGGATAATTGATCATATAAGATAGAGAAAGATCGTGAGTTAGAGAGAGAAAATCATAGTTAGAGAGATAAAATTGACGAGAGGTGAAGTTGATAGTGTATGTGTAGAAAATAACGAACTATAATAAGGTTATTTTGGTAAATTCATGATTGCATATAAGTTTATGAAAAAATAAGTTAGGGTTGACCAACTTAATTTTAGGGAAGCTTATAAGCTGTTGGAGCTTATTTTCACAGCTTATAAGTTGTTTAGGAGCTTATTTTGCCAAACATTTTGCAACAGCTTATAAGCTCCTAAACAGTTTATAATCTGTTTTAAAGAGCTTATAAGCTCAGCCAAACACCCTCTTAGTTTAACTTAAAAAACAGTTTATAAGTTATTTTTGAGAAAGCTTATAAATTAAGTACGGTACTCTCTAAGTCCAATGATTTGTTAAATTTTACTGAAGTTTTAAATTAAAATAGTTTATTATAATTTAACACCAAAATTATTTCTAGATTGCATTAAATATCACTCTAACGACGATATTATCTCTCTAAAATATATCAATGTGCATACTATATAGTAGATTTAGAAATAATACTTAGTTATCATATAATTAAAAATGACATAATTGACCAATTTTCATCTAACTGGTAATTTAGAAATAATTTTAATTGAAATATTACTAATAGATCAAATTTTATGTCATTACTAATTTACAAAAATGTGTGTGAGTTTGCTTCATGAATCAATATCCGTAAAACGATAGCTACAATCCATATTGCATCAATGAGATTGGTTATGTTTTTGACGGACACCAAATGGTTGTAAGACGAAATCTCCTCTCGATCTGCTGAATTTTGAAATTTAGCATTCTCAGAAGTTGCAAGATGATCCTAGAGGAAAACCCACTATAGCGGATCATCCATATTTGTACAACACAAAAACTCTTGTTCATCCGTCGGTACGGTACGGACGATTAAAAATTATATTTGATCTTTAGAAAAATATCATTTGTATTGAAAAATATATTATTTATCTTTTACCTTGGAATTAACATGTCCGCACATGAGATCTCCTCTTCATAGAGATGTTAATTATGTAAATCATCATGTTATTGCTTGAGTTTCATTTTCTTTCATTTTTCATCCCTAGCTTATGGGTTGAACGAACCGCTTGACATTATGGTTCGTCTCCATACATTCTCTTATTGTTACTGTTAATAACATAGTTCTTCTTTGCTCTAAAAAAGCAAGTACACACACACACACACATATATATATATATATATATAATTGTATAAAGTAAAGTTCAAATAAGAACCATTTTTAATGTACAAACTAAGTACCACGAAAATTCACTCTAAACAAAATGAATTTGCAATGAAAGTTAATGCATCCGTTGAAAAATTACTGAATCCAAAAACTCAGAATTTTTCACCCAGGTTCGAATCCTTATAAGAGGCGAAAATTCTATTTTTTTTTATTCAGTAAGTTTTTCAACGGATTCATTAACTTTCACAGCAAATTCATCATTTTTTAGTTCTCACGTTTTCACGATAAAAATGATTCTCATGTTAACCCCCTAATTGTATATCAAGGAAATACTACTAACATAAATATAAAGAATAATGATTTCTAAGTTAATACTCTGGTAAAATTTATACATAATCTCACATCCCCTATATATGTGAGTTATATGAGATTAAACCTAAACAAATAATTGCGGCGAAAAATTAAAAGTAAAATAATCCTTAAAATGCATTAAATATAAAAATTGGAAGAAGAAGAAGAGGAGGAGGAGGGAGGAGCAAATCTAAGCGAATAAACAGCCGGAACCTCGAATATTTTCAGTAGTAAAAAATGTCGACGATTTTTTAAGGAAACTGCATGAAAAATACATTCGTTCTCATACACATAACCAAAAAAATGAATTAACCTCACTCTCAATATGTTTCATCAAATATAATATTCATGATGAAATGGCAGATACCCTAATTAACAAAATAAAAGCAGACATATGCACAATTATTTCAGCACAATGCATGCAGCCATAATGCCATATTCCATTCCACAAATTATCAGAATAATATACATAGTGATTCTCTAGGCATAGAAAAATATATTATTCTCAAAAGTTTCGAATAAAATTAAATTAATTAAAAAATAGGACGAAGCAAACGTGGAATCCGACTCAAAAATCAGTTGATCCACCGTGTGATCTCACAACTAGGAGCATGTCACATTATCTAAATATTATTCGAATGTTTCTAGATTACTCGAAACAAATAATAATATTTTTAATAAACACGTAGTTGAGGAAGTCAATTAATTAAACCAACGAGGATGTCTGAATCCTTATCTACTACTTTAAATCGCTTTTAGAGGCAAATAAAAGTTTCTTTAGGATCTTAAAAGCGTGATTAACTTTACATTGAGTCTGGATTAGGAGCAATTAATTTGTTTGGGAGAATATAATAAATTCCATTTAGTGCTGGAGTAACTGAAAAAAAAGCTAAAGTATAAAAAAGGTGGCGAGAATTATTTATTAGTATATGGCCTTTAATTTCCAAATAAAATAATAATTACAATTATTTTTAGTTTGTATATAATTGAAATAAAAGGAGAAACAAATGGTTTATAATTATTTTCATTTGAACAACATCAAGTATTTCTCGTTTATATCAGAATATTCATGTTGACAAATATCATTTTTTCAATCCATACTGGCAATCGGGCCATCCTTCAAGTCATCATAAATTTCGGGAAGCTCAAATTGTAAAATTAAAAACACTTGGTAGTTTTTGCAAAGGGTTGAAAATAAGACAAAGGGTGGTCTCCTGTGCTCGCGAGCGAGCGTATGGTGAGATCATCCATAATTTTAATTAATTAATTAATTTAAAAATTATTTATTTATTTAGTTAGTTAGTTAATTAACTATTATTATTAAATTAAATAATTTTTTATATTATTTAATGGAGTAGTTTTTTATTAAATTTAATAAATCATAATTCAAAATTAGTAATCTCTAATTAGATTTAATACACCCTAATTAGAGTTAATGAATCCTAATTGTGAATTAATAAACTCTAATTGTAAATTAATTACTCTAATTTTGAATTAATAAAATCTAGTTGGAATTATTAAAACTTAATTAAAAACTAGTAAATCCCAACTTTGAATTAATAAACCCTAATTATGAACTAATAAACTCTAATTTTGAATAATAAACCCTAATTTTAATTTAATGAAACCTAATTATGAATTAATAAATCTTAATTATGAATTAATATACTATAATTTTGAATAATAAATCCTAATTTTGAATTAATAAAAACTAATTATGAATTAATAAAAATTAATTATGAATTAATAAACCATAATTATGAATTAATAAATATAATTATTTTTACTCAACATAATTAATATATAATTATTTTAACAAAAACAAGGGTGAGCGCAGACAAAATAGTAAAATTTGTATAAATTCGTGATTTATTTGCAATTATCCTTAATAAATATTACTTCTTATGTCCCATTTAAAATGTCCCACTTTCTTTTTCGGATTGTCTCATTCCATTTTAAAAAGTAATTATCTCTACAAAAAGTGTGAATCCTATCAATTTTTTATCACTTTAATTACTTTATACATTTCTCCTAAATACTCGTGCTTAAAAGAAAATGAACACTTTAAATGAGACGAATGGATTACATCCCAACACGAAATTCTTAAGATTTATGAATTCCACCTTCTGAGAGTAAATACTAAATATTAAACCCAATTTATCATCTCCAAGACTATATTCGCGCATCACAATAATGGAGCAATAATGTCTATTATTTAAGAGTATGTTGTATAGTTTGATTGAAATCTAAATAAAGACGAGCTATATATGATTTGAAGTTGAGAGTTGAAATGCTTTAGAAAAAAAGCATGTCTCCCACTTGAGGCGCCATTACTTGGATAATGTAAATCAAAGTGAGACCATGGAGCCCACAAATATGTGGCTCACTCAAATTATAGTTAATTTTATTTTATGTTACACTTCGTAATAAAATTTATCGGAAAAAAAAATAGAATAATAAGAAAATAAATCCCTGATATTCCGCATAAGCAATGTTAAGTTAATCCGTGTCCATTTTTTTATTCGCAAATAGAATTTCGAGGATTATAACAATACCGGCATTGCAAGCCTTGTAATTAATTACAATTTTTAGGAGTGTAATTAATCGAATTACAAAACAAACAAAAGAAAAATGGTAAACTGACGTCATTTTTTCAATTTCGAGATAAAAAGTAAATCTTAACATTCAATAGTTCATGTCGTTTTTTTGATTATCCTTGGAATTTAAATTTTGAGAATAATAATATATTATATAAAAAGTGCACGTATAACTTGTAAATATACATAGTTCATGATATTTTTGAAGTCCCCAAAAATGTGGTGGGACCTAGACCGCAATTTAAATGAGATGGTATTTTTAACCAAAAATGGATGGGACATAGTTCATGTTATTTTCGAAGCACCCAAAACAAGTATCACAATTAAAAGAATAATCTACCTGTAAAAGGAATATAATTTAACTAGCTCCAACAAAAGTCCCTTACTGACTTATTCCATGCTCATGAAAGATGGAGCGAGTAAAGGGTAATTATATGGCCATACGTTAAATTTGGACATTTTGTATGTCCGACAAAATCATAAGTTCATTGTGGTCCTTTTTATTTAGGTTTCCTATTTGTGATTAAATATTTGGAATTCCCAACATGTCTCATAAATCAATCCAATAATATACTTAAGTTGTCCTTGTTTCATATTAAGAAAATTAACTCAATTTGAAATATGGACTGAAACATGAAATTGGTTTGGAGAAAATTAAAATCGGGATTTTGAATGGAAGAAGTGAAAGATTATGGACTAAATTAGAATATATGGGCTTAGTTAATTAATGTTTGGACTATTAATTAATTAAAGTAGACTAAAGAATAAAAGCTCATATAACCTAGGGCTTTAATCGGCTGCTCTATTTAATATGAATAGGGATAATTGTTCTTTAGGTTTACACACAGAATCATAATTTTGAAACTCTTTATTCGAGATTTCTTGAACTCGTCTTGAGAATTGTTCTACATACGTTAATTCATTCGCAGTTGGGTGGCTACCAAATTATCGGTGAAAATATGGCATTCTCTAGGCCATTGAATTATTTTAATTTAAAAAAAATGATAACAATAAATAAATTAAATCTACTAACATCAATTTCAAAGTAAATAAGATTTACGCATCAATTTCAAAATTTAAATAAATTAAATCTACTAACAACATCAATTTCAACGTATAAGATAAACTTAAAGCTACAAATATTATCAAATATCAAACGTCGGCCTTAAAGAAATGTAATAAAGTGGATGGAACCTGCAGATGAGTTTTAATAGTCATTCATTCATTGGAAGCATCATGTGGGATCGTAAGTTCTCTATTTAACGTGTTCATAGGATTCATTGGGCATTACAAATCGTAAGTTCTCATGTACGTGTTCATAGGGCTCTTCACACGCTTAATTATAGATCTGATCTGTTTTTGATCGTATATTCCGTTGCGTATCATTAGATGATGTCAAGAATACCTAACAAGAAGAGTGTTAAGTCGATGAGATATTAAATGTAATGTTTAATATTTTTAAAAGTTGAGGGTGCTGAAGCCCCCCTCCCCAACACCCCTAAATTCGCCACTATCTGGAATGGATGACCATCATTTGCTCATATCTTTATTTGATCATGTCTATATATATATATATAAGTTTTAGATAGGTTATGATGTATAACGCCTATGATTTGATAGATGCAGTCTATTACTCTTTTAGACGTTATACATTTAAGTGGAACATTATCTACGTATATAACGTATATAAAATTTTAAATCAAGAGCAACATACTTCATAAGTGGCACGATACACAATTTTCTTGAATACGAGATGTTAAACTGATTCATCGAATGGAGATTTCTATAATCTTCTATAACCAAACAAGTGGTTGCAAATTAGTTTCTCATATTATTATTATTACTTTTTTTTTTTTAAGTTAAGAAATTGGTTCCAATTTTCTGTGGATGACTTTGGAAGGATGTGTACATGTTGATGTCCTTCTTTACTAAAAAGGGGGCCTATGAAGGTCCCAAAATTCAAAAGGAGCGGTGCTAAATACCAAAATTTGAAAGCTTTTTGGAGGGCCATTCTTGAAAATAATTTATCCATCTTTAATTGCCACGTACACAAATAATTCCCGCATTGCCACTGGTGCGGCCTCAAGTAAAGCGAATGCCAAGTGGCATTTTCTTAGTTAGTAAGCAAGAACAAATGGAGCCTACAAGAATAATAATAAGCTCAAAAATCATGTAAATGGATTATAAATAATAATAATCTCAAAAATCATGGAACTGCATTATAAATAATAAACTCATAGACTGCCACTCATCTAAATCTCCATAATATATTTAAATAATAAGAACAAAAAAATACTTTGACCAATACTTATATTTAAATCATAGGAGCAATGCAACTGCTCGCTTAACTTTTCGTCTACTATCATTAATATATATTACATATAATGAGAATCATATTAAACAATATCATATGTATATAAAAGGCGCTTAAAATAAAAATCTTTCTTATTTTTAATTAAAAAATTAATTTTCATCATCGATCATTACATGATCTACGATTGTCATAAAAAGAATACTAATGTATACATAAAACATATTATCATAATAAATATTACTGTATACACAAAAAAAATTATACAATGAAGCATTACTATATATATATATATATATATATATATATATAATTGAGCATTATTTAGCATAAAAATCAACCATGGTCATCCATTTATTTAATATAAAGGAAAAATACATAATTTTAGTCTAATAAATCAATAATATTTTAATCAAGTCTAATGATTTGATTTTGTGATAATTTTAGCTCATAAGTGATTTTTTGCATCAAAAACACAGTTGACACCGGGAAATGACATATAGAAAGCACAATTTAGAAACGTTATTGGAAATAATTTACGGGCTACATGTTATTTCTAGTACCAATTGTGATTTTCGATGTCAAAAAATTATTGATGAACTAAAATTATCACAAAATCAATTCACTAGGCATGATTAAGGTATTATTGACTTATTATACTAAAATTATCACAAAGTCAATTTATAAGGCTAAAATTGTCGATTATCCCTAACATAAATGAACTAAATTGGTATTTAATTCCTAAATTGAAATGATTTCTACTTGATTTCATCCTGCATAATAGTAAATCCGATCTATATTGAAATAACACGAAAAAAAAATATAGGTAAGGAGTGGAGATAAAAGACCTCATTATAAAATAAAATAAAATAAAAAGAATTATCAACCGTGTTATATACTGCCACAAAAAAAGTGAATATTAAGTATTACCAAACTAACCATAAAGGCATGCCCGAGAGGGATATGTTATTCGCGTAGGTTTGGTGTTCAGATAATAAACTTTATAATTATCAGTCTTTGATGATTTGACTCGACTTGAGGTTTGAATAATGTTCATTGAATTCTGGTATTAGTCAATTAATCTAAGTTAGGTTGCTCATTTTTGTTTGTCTTTCGTTTCAAATTATATATATAACACATTAAAATTAATAAAAAAATCTATGTGCCTAATCCTTCAGATCTTCTGCGGAAAATTTGTGATATGAATATTACTCCCTCCGTCCACTATAAACGTCGATTTAATTAAATCATTCACTAAAAATATGCATTTTCCTTTTTAGAAACACTAACTTTACATTTTTACCTCAACTTATCCACTTATTTACAAAACTCATATTTTACATTTTCCTAAAAATATATTTAATATCACACCTTTTTATACACATTTACTTTACACTCATTACAGTTTTCTTAAAATTCGTGCCACCAAAATCGATGCACATTTATAGTGGACGTAGGGAGTATATATTATAGAACTTTGTGAGTGACGATTCATTCTAAATATAATTGCCACAGGCGGGTCACGTGAGATTGAAACTGCGACCTTAAAAGAATAGATTTTTACCAAAACAAATTTTAATAGCTCGAAAGTTATCATGATTGAGATTTGTTTTGTTTTGCGTAATTGTTCATTTAATTATGCCATACACAGGTCCTTATCCAGATTACAGATGATTTGAGAGAAGATGCGGTGCATTAGCATAAACAGCTGGAGATTTCTAATTCAAGAACTGCATATGTGCTTTATCTAGTATCTACCTTGCATAAAAGTGGTAGAACCCCCACAAACAGTTTAGGTATAACAGTAAATATCTTATCCAAAACTACATTAAATATAATAAAAATACATATTATATTTTATATAATATAAAATAGAAAAATACTGCACTCTGTGTAGGATTTGGCTAACTGTTGGAGCTTTCTGTCGATTCTGATTATTTGTCCTCATATTTATGTATCCCACTCGTGAGTCGCTAATAAATTCATTATTTTTAAAAATATTTATTATAAAAATAAAAGTTAATCTTAATATAGTAGCTCCTAATTAACATTTTACCATTAATTGAAGTTTAACAAAATTATATACCATAATTATGAAACGATAAACTCTAATGATCAATTATTAACTAAAATCTTAATTAAATGCTAATCGATAATTATATATCGTAATTAGATATAATCAACTGTGACTAATAAATTTCAAAATTAAACAAAAATACAATGAACTTAAATTGAAGAAAAAATGAAAAAAAAAGGGTAAGGATATCAAAAATGAGGTAGATGATCTCAAATGGACGACTTTCACCAAATTTAGTATTTTTAGGGTTACAATTAGGAGCTGCTCTGGGTCCTCACCATTACTAGGGCCCTCATCAAACATGCATGTTTCAGAAGTTATTCCAATATTAATATGAAGATTATTAAACCCCTAAAGGAAAAATATAAACGTTATTAAATGTTTTGTCTATAAAAAGAAAAGTGTTATTTACCATATTTGTAAGAACACAAAAAATTGTTTTGATATATAGAAGATTGATGTTGCACCATGTACACTCTTAATAAAAGAAAAGAATCATAAATTCACCAAAACTAATAAAGTGGGAATTTTAAAAAGATGAAAGAATCTACAGTTTTTTTTAGTCTATATATACCACTCACTTCCACTTCTAAAGCCACAACAAATATATTACAAAACCATAACCCTTTAATCACTCACTACCCCATTCCACTCCTCAACACTAATATTCTCATAAATTAATCCTATTTATTTCCACACCATACTCATCGCAATCCACTTCTCCTATTCTCTTCAAATTGATATCTCAACCCAGTTTCTCTCACCACTCCTCTAATTTTTAGTGAGAGAAATAGAGAGAAAGAAAGGAAACACTCAAATCTGCACGCCAGAATAACCGCATATATATCCAAATAATTAAACGAAAAACAAATGGATCCATTCAAATTTCACGACGTGAGAGTGGAGAAGGCGAACGCGATCGCGACATACCAACGGATTCAGAAAATCACGAGCCTTTTCCGATTCGTGGAGCTCTTTGTTTTTTTTATCGTCATATCGCGATTTTCCGCTCAGTTCGCTGTTTTTCTGAAGCTCTCTGGCGAGTATTTCCGGGGAATCTCTGTCGTCGCGCTGATCAGCCCTAGATCCGTCTTCGTCGTCGGGAACGCGATCGTGATCGTGCTCTTCCTGATCTCGCGGCAGTTCTCCGGCGAGAGGAGCGCCGATTTCTACGACGAGTACGTCGAGCAATGCCGGAGCAACAGCAACAACCAGCAGCAAACGTGGATCAAATCGGAGGCTAAACGAGCTCCGGATTCTCGCGATAAGGGGAAGGCGATCTGCAGGACTCGATCGGCGAATCTCGAGCGGGTGCAGGCGGTGAGAGAGGAGAAGCGCCGCCGCGACTTCAGGCGGAGCATGAGCGAGAAGTGCCAGAAGAGGGCGGAGGAGGAGATGAGTAGCGAAGAGTTCCGGCAGACGGTGGAGGCATTCATCGCGCGGCAGCAGAGGTTTTTGAGGGAAGAAGAAAGGGTTTCAGCTGTGGTTTCATTTCAAGCTTGAGTTGAACCCGCGCTTGTTCTAATCTTCTCTCCCTTTTTTCCTTTTTTTATATATATATTTTCTAGATTTTCTTAAACCCTTTTTTTTTTGAGTTCCTGATCGTACATAGTTAGTCGTTAGAGAATGATAATATTAAAAAGTTTATCATTCCTGCGCTTACGTATATAACATGTATATATCGGAACTTTGAAGCCTTAATTTTCTTGTAAATTTACTGCATGTCTATTTAATTTATTTTAATTTCAGCATCCACATACAGTAGAAGTGTAGAACTATAGTTTTTCTATCTTATTATATTGGAAAAATAAAATATCATATATAAAAATATAATAGGAAATCAATTGCCACGCAATTAGTTATAACTTACAAAACTTGACAAATCAAGAACACATCAAGCTTGCCGCTCATGTCTCATTCTTTTTTCATAACTCGCCATCTTGGGGAATAGAAAGCAAGAAAATCTGTCGAAGATTTTATTTGTGGATAATCAGGAAAAGAAGTTAATAAAGGGAATTGTATTCTAATTCTTTGGTAATAAGCATATATTCTTATTGATGTCAGGTTGCCAGAAGTAATCCAGTTAGACGTATTAGTACTAGCTCGAATATATGCTTTCATGTCACATTGTCTATCTAATCCATCAAGAGGTTATGAGGTGGGAAATAATTTCATTCTGTACTTATTCTACATTCTATTCTAATTATATTTTATTCTTTAGGTATGATTTATAAGTAGCAATTTCAGTAAAAACTTTAATATGCATGTTAACGAATAAATCATGCTTCTTTGTATATAACAATTTTTTTAATGATAGTACTTATTTTTATGACAACCATAAATCATATATACAAAGATCAATGATGTAGATCGATTTTTAGTTACCATAATAAAAGAGTTTGATGCGGCGCAAGTTGCGGATGATTTTATGAAACGCTCGGATCATCCGAAGAATTACCGCTATTCTGGAAAGTTTCAGATTTCGAGGAAAAACTAGTGTTTTTCTGGTGGAATCGATAGTCCGAAAAATACTCATTGCTTTGCAATGATTGATGACGGATTTCGGGCAAATTCCATTGTTTAGAGGGTCGAATTCGCATTTAGTGTTTTTTGGGGTTATTTTGTAATTTCGGATTTTTGTTTTGGGCCTTTTGGTATTTCTTGTATTTTCGGAGATTAGGGTTAGTATTTAATCTCCGTTTGTTTCATTTCGTTGGCAGCTTTTGACATTTTTATGAAATCGAGATTTATTTCTTATCGTCAATTCTCAGTATTCATTTGAATTAACGAGTTTTGATCTTGTTCTTCCTGTTCCACGCACGCACGCTGCATCAGAGGTATAGTTTGAATTGTACTCTACATAAACATCAGTTGGAGACACTGCAAACATGAGACACATCAGTCCTACAAACGCAGGACACTATTGTTCCAACTCCTATGAACACAGGATTCGGATCTTAGAGATAAGGTTGAGGAATCACGAAATCTTAAGATAAGATAGGAGATAGAGACCTTAGAGAGTCAAACTTAATCTCCTAATCAACCACGAATTCTCACAACCCTAATGGATAGATGTGATCTTAGGCCTCTTCGTTATCCATAAATAAGAAGCTGATCAGTTGAAGAAAGACACAAATTTTACATGTACATACACACATTCTTAGAGAAAAATACTGGAAATCCAAATCTGTTCCTGAATCTGTTTTTGTAACATTTTCGATAACACTAGTATTTATCTTCTATTGTCATAGAAGTTTGATAGTCTATATGAGGAAATATTTTCATAGTTTGGTAGTTAGTTTTGATTCAAGAGTATCCGACTTTATCTTGGATAAAGTATTAAATTTTTGTAAACATTCGTGTATACATATAATGAACATTTTGGCCATATTGGCATCTGCATATTATAAATTATGACTTGTGGAAAAGTTATATCTAGTAATCTTTATGTTTAATTCCATTGTTTTATTCCGTATGCTAATAACAGTCGATACACCTGTTTTTGGTCCGATCAAAGCAACACTTTCAAATATGAGATTAAAAAAACAGAAGATTCTGAACTACTAACACTACACACCGTTTTTGGCAAAGTTAAACAAGAACCAGACAACCTCTGTCTAATTGTCTTCCACTTCATCTCTGCTCTAACAATCTGCTTATGCAAACGGCTGCAAGATTGTTTAACTACTTAATATAAAGTTGGTAAAATTTAATCAGTCTCAATAATAATAATAATAATAATAATAATAATAATAATAATAATAATAATAATAATAATAATAATAATAATAATAATAATGTGTAAGGTATTTTATTTTATATAGTGCTTTAAAAACTGTCACATGATTTTAGCAATCGAGTGAATTCTCGATAATTAATGAGGTGGATTATCCATTGTATACATGTGTGTTACTGAGATTAATTTAAAAGGACGTTTTTATACCTTAATTTGGTAAAGCTCACAATGTCAAAATTTCTTTTTTTTTGGATCAATTAATACAGAAATTTTAAAGGCTGCGTCACAGTGGACTCGAACCCGAGACCTTTGGTCTCGGACATTAACCACTCTACCACTAGGCCAACCCACACACACAAATTTATAGCTAAATTATTCGACAACTTTTAGAGGATGTTTGGCTAAACTTATTTGAAAGAACTTATAAGATGTTTCAAGATCTTATAAGATATAATGTTTGAAGAGATTATAAGTTATCAAAGTGTTTGGATGATTGAACTTATAAGCTAGAGAAAGAATCATGAGTTAGATAGAGAAAATCATAGTTAGAGAGAGAAAATTGACTATAGGTGAAGTCTATAGTGTATATGTTGAAAATAACGAATCATAGTAAGTTTATTTTGGTAAATTCATTTTTATTTATAAGCCTATGAAAAAAATAAGTTGGGGTTGAACTACTTTTTTTTAGGAGAACTTATAAGTTGTTGGAGCTTATTTTCACAACTTATAAGTTGTTTAGTAGTTTATTTTGTCAAACACTTTGCATGAGCTTATGAGCTCGTAAACAGCTTATAAGCTGTTTTGAAAAGCTTATAAGCTTAGCCAAACACCCTCTTAGAGAATTGACTAAAACAAACTCAAAAACATTTTTTTTGTGTTCTAGGATGAGATAGTGTTCCATAATTTTGTGTATCACTGTATCTCATTATTATATTTATTATTTTCTACATCATATATAAATTTTATTTCAAAAAATATGAACTTAAAAATTCATATACCTAATTTTAGATTTATCAATTCTAATAAAAAATATTAATTAATAAAAATGAATTTAAAGGATAAAAAATAATTATATACTCTAATTGAATGAAATAAATAATAGGTAATAATTACAAAATTAAACTAGATCATACAAAATTAAAATTAAAGAAAAAAATATGAAAAATGCCATAAAAATTAAAAATGAAACATAAAATAAGACATGATTATATGATATTGGATTTGAATCCGTCTAGCTTATTATAAGCCAGACTTATGATAAGAGAACAGCTAACCACGTCCAATCGCTACACATTACATTTCGTTTTCGAAGCTGCTGAAAACATTATTTATCACCAAATTAAATTATAAACTTGGTGACTTCTACAAAATCTTCCACAAATAAGCTGCCTCGGCTATGGAATTCGGACCATCGCACGAGATCTAACATCTTGTGAATCGAGTTGTCAAAATTTTAGGCCGGCCCTCAAGATTAGAAAACGGTGGCTTAGATCGGGCCGGGCCATTTACGTATAAATAAGCTCCAAAATAAATGTGTTGTTGTCACGGACATGAATTATAGCCTCTCAGCCCAATGATTGTGACTATGGTCTGTGAGGACGAGGAACGATCACTTAAAATGCTGAAATTTTGTAAAGATATACTAAACCTCGTTAAAATTAATATTCAATAAATTAATAATTTTATTAATATAATAATTTTCTCCGATCTCGAGTCAGGCTCATTGTGTAATTTAATACTTTCAATAAATTAATAAGATAATAATTTTTAAGAAGATCCTTCTATAAATCTATAGATCCGTCCACCAAAATCGTTCCTTAATTTTGATGGCACGAGTTTTAATAAATTGTAATGAAGTGTAAAATAAGTGGGTATAAAAAATATATCATGAGGATAATAAATAAATATATTAATGTATAGTGAGTATAAAAAGATGGGGCATGAATGAGTTTTTTTTGTAAATAAGTGGATAGGTTTAGGATAAAAATGTAAAGTTGATGTTTCTAAAAAGAAAAGTGAACATTTTTTCTGGACGGATCAAAATGAAATTAAATGAACTTATTTGGTGGACGGAGGAGTGATATCTTAAAACTACAAAGATATAAAGGACAACTTAGTAAATTATGAATTCATTGTTGTTTGCTTTCTATTGAAATCTAAAAGAAATGAACTTATCCCTAACTTTCTCACGACACTCAAAATCTCTAATGTAGCATTATCGAACTATAACAAAAAAGTTATGAAGGATTTTCGATACTACTATTGCTTCCTTTTGCATAGATAGAGTTAATGATATTGTATCATCCCGAACTTCATCCTTAACTGGATTTTCAATTATGGTTTGAACATTGTATCCTAAGCTTCAAGATTTCATGCATTTTTCTATATAATTAAGCCAAAGTTCATTGAATTCCTAGGTTATAAATTTATGTTTGCCGAATTCCTATGTAATTAAATTCTAATTCGATGAATATAAAATACATACTTCAATCAATAAATTATTAGTTTATCAAGTAATTAATATTTTTTACAAATAACTAAATTTCACGGTCCACGACAGTATTAGTTTATTACTGTATCAAAGCAACGAACATTGCCTGTCAAGACAAAGCTTATAATTATACATCATAGTTAATCTCAGCATAGACTTTGAGAACCTTTGATCAATACATCAACATCTATCCACACCTAATTAATAGTTCCTCGCCCAGTTATATCCGTCGTAGTGAATATCAGCTTGTCCAGAACTAGGTCATATATCTTTTTGTCCGAAAATTTCGGTCTGGTCTAATTCTTGGCTGGTCTTAGCGTTTAATATTTATTCTTCATATAAATATTTTGAATTGTTTTAGTTGGTGATTACTATATATTTGTGTCCTTTAGGCTTAATTCTTTAATAAAATTAGTGTATATATTACGTCTCAAGACATAGAGAGTCGATTATATAAATTAATTATTTATATAAATTAAAAATTACTAATAGACTCATATATTCTTACATTTATTTTTGTAATAGTTGACTTTTGAATTCAAATATTTTTGTCATATCTTTTCAAATTAGTTAAATATTGTCCCTTGGAATGGTCTAATGATAATGTGGATTCTTGTGGCCAAAAGGTCACCGGTTCGAACCCGCTAATCTCTCTATATAGGTTTACAGGTTATTGCACAAGATCGTATAATTTATTCAGTGCATACTAAAGATAACGCATGTGGATTTCCCATTAAATAAAAAAAAAATTGGTTAAATAATTTTAATTAATGGATTCATCATGCCAACATATAGGGGTGCTTATTGGATCGGTTTCGGTTTCGATTTCGGTTAAATCTCCAAATTCAGTAAGCGATACAAAACCGATCGGCTAATCGGTTATCCAATTAACCGATCGGTTAGTTGGTTCGGTTATTGGATAACCGAAATTATCCAAATTAAATTTCTTTATTTACTTATTTGGTTAATTAAATTAATTTTAAATTTAATAATAACAACAATAAATAATTATTATTTGAATCTAATTAAACCTATTTTAATTTAATAATAATAATAATAATAATAATAATAATAATAATAATAATAATAATAATAAATTAATAATTATTATAATTTCGGTTATTCGGGTATACCCATTTGGTTATCGATATACCGATAACCGAAATTAATCTTAAATCACTAACCGATACCGATCCAATAACCGAATTAATCGGTTATTGGATACCGATAACCGATCGGTATCGGTATCGGTTTCAGTTTGATTCGATAATAACCGATATCCAATACCCGTTTGATCACCCCTACCAACATATCTTCAACATAATTGATAGGATACGCCCAACTACTAGGCCCAAGCATCAGACCCAATATAAATGGACCCCGACATTAAGCTCGGCCTATGTGAGTTCGGCCCAAGAAGACTCCTCAACCAACTACAACTCTAATCGCAATTGGAGACGTAGAAAATTCGGATACATATCTAAAAGAATCCTTATGAGAGAAGACTTTGTATTAGAGTCAAACTCTATTTGTATTAGAGTCAAACTCAATTTGAATCAGAGTCGAACTCAACTTGATGGTATATAAATATAGGTTAGAATACAAGAGAAAGAACATCTACACATCTACACTCAGATCGATGACTGGATCAACTACTCTCTTTGTAATCGCTTCTTACACTCTCAATACACATACACTCTCTTGCTCCGTGGACGTAGATCTATTTTAAAGATCGAACCACGTTAACTCCCTCGTGTTCTTTACTGCATTCATTACCCTACGAAAATTAAGATCGATCACTGGCGCCATCTGTGGGAAACGAAATTTTGTGTTTTCGATCAACTTTTTCTCAGGTAACAATCAGAACGATGAGGAACACACGAGAAGCATTACATCCAGGGCTGCTACCGACAACAACGACGACGGCAGGACGCGCCGAACTCGGCCTGGGAAAAGCCCAATAAGAGATACGACCCCCGAAGGGCACGTTCAAAGTCTCGATGAGCGAGGCCAACCGCATCTTCGTCCACTCCGCCACTTCCCACAGTGCATCCGGCAATGTCACCAGCGAATTGATCGTCGGATACCTGACAGAAATCGAGAAGAGAGACCTCGCCTACATTAGAGAAGCTCGGTACAAGCAACAAGTAGCTCGGTATTATAACCAGAGTGTCAAATCCCGACAATTCCAAGTAGGCGACCTCGTACTTCGAAGTAACGAAGTCAGTAAAGTTGCAAAGCTCGACAAGTTAGATACCACATGGGAAGGACCATACCGAATTAAAGAAGTTCTCAGAAAAGGGTCATATAAGCTCGCCCATTTATCCGGTACGTCGTGTTTCATTAATAAAATATTTTTTCCTTGCATATTTCATTTGTCACTTATGCATACTACCTCTTCCCCATGATACAACTAACCTCTTCGGAGGACGAACTATACCCTCTAAGGAGGACGAACTATACCCTCTTCGGAGGACGAACTATACCCTCTAAGGAGGAGATCTAAACGCGCGTGAGGGGATCACCCCTAGCGATACTTCTTGCCAAATAAGGAACTCATACCTTCGTTTAATACGAGGACGAACTACCTTCGTTTAATACGAGGACGAACTACCTTAGTTTATTTCGAAGATGAATTACCTTCGTTTATTTCGAGGACGAACTACCTTCGTTTATTTCGAGGATGAATTACCTTCGTTTAATACGAGGACAAACTACCTTCGTTTATTTCGAGGATGAATTACCTTCGTTTAAATACGAGGACGAACTACCTTCGTTTATTTCAAGGATGAATTACCTTC
The DNA here is from genome assembly GCA_036937905.1 of Salvia rosmarinus. Taxonomy (NCBI): domain Eukaryota; kingdom Viridiplantae; phylum Streptophyta; class Magnoliopsida; order Lamiales; family Lamiaceae; genus Salvia; species Salvia rosmarinus. The sequence goes on from CM072813.1 coordinate 94,488,062, forward strand.
GTTTATTTCGAGGACGAACTACCTTCGTTTATTTCGAGGATGAATTACCTTCGTTTAATACGAGGACGAACTACCTTCGTTTATTTCAAGGATGAATTACCTTCGTTTAACACGAAGACGAACTACCTTCGTTTATTTCGAGGATGAATTACCTTCGTTTAATACGAGGACGAACTACCTTCGTTTATTTCAAGGATGAATTACCTTCGTTTAAATACGAGGACGAACTACCTCCACCTCGGCCCTCCGCAGGCCGACCTCGGCCTTCGCCACCTCGACTGCCGCCCAAGCCGCAGCTTCCCTCTTGGCCGCATCCCGAGCTTTCGCCTCGGCCTCGGCCACCTCGTGAACAAGGAGGGTCATCTCGTCCTCCAAATCCCGGCGAAGCAAGCGGCGATGACTTCGGCGCCCGCGCAGGCGAAGCCAGCGACATACATCTTCGGCGACGCCTCGGCGAGCCGAAGCCAAACGACACAACCGGCGAAGCACCGGCATGGGCCAAACGACATATGACTTCGCCAACGCCGGCGGCGGCCAGCGACGACGACTTGGCGAACGTCTCGATGGGGGCGAAGACAAGCGACATACGACTCGCGGCGGCCAAGCGACATACTGACTTGCGAGCGTCTCGGCGGCCAAGCGACATACAACTCGGCGGATCATGCGCATTCCACCGCGGACCACGAATTTCGGCGGCAATGTCGAACAACGTCCCTCCATTACGACCTCACTTCTACGTCTTTTTTTTTGGGGGATATGATAGGATACGCCCAACCGCTAGGTCCAAGCATCAGACCAATATAAATGGGCCCCGACATTAAGCTCGGCCTATGTGAGTTCGGCCCAAGAAGACTCCTCAACAACTACAACTCTAATCGCAATTGGAGACGTAGAAGATTCGGATGCATATCTAAAAGAATCCTTATGAGAGAAGACTTTGTATTAGAGTCAAACTCTATTTATATTAGAGTCAAACTCAATTTGAATCAGAGTCGAACTCAACTTGATGGTATATAAATATAGGCTAGAATAGAAGAGAAAGAACATCTACACATCTACACTCAGATCGATGACTGGATCAACTACTCTCTTTGTAATCGCTTCTTACACTCTCAATACACATACATCTCTTACTCCATGGACGTAGATCTATTTTAAAGATCGAACCACGTTAACTCCCTCGTGTTCTTTATTACATTCATTACCCTACGAAAATTAAGATCGATCAATAATCATTCAACATAATTTATGTATTAAATATTTCGGTATTTTCTTTTGAGCTGCTACAACACTAACTGTAAGAGAAACAAAACAAAACAAAAAAATAAACTATTGAATCAAAGTAACTTGTTGCAAACAATTATCCGCGACGACTCCAACCACTATATAGACCATATCTTACAAAATCGAAAACTATTTTGCATCAAAGATACAGCTCTTGTTTTTGTTACTGCTCCTTCATGCGGAATAAGGATGCCGAAATTAGAGGGAATTATAGTAATTTGAAGATTGATTGAAAGGAGAAATTAATAAGTCATTCCCTCTCAATGCATGCAGATGACTCAACTCAAAATGTATAGAAAGATAAAGGAGGCTGTCATTGATTTACCTGCATGCATAGAGAGATAAATTTAATGATAAGTATCAATAACTTTCTACCTGCATATGTATGGACGACGATTTTTAGGTTGAATGGTATATTGAATTGAAGATTATGAGTCGCGATAATTCTTGTACCACGTTAAAAAAATTAGGTGAACTTTAGTAATTAGGTTTACTCTTGTACCCATAAACAAGACTTAATCTCAAGTAGTGAATTTTTGTGTTATCGGTTTGTTGATGTAGGAGTTGATATCTTCGAACCACGTTAAAAATTAAGTTGTTTTGAAACACTCTATCATTATCAGTTTTATACTGACAGAGAAAAACTGAAAACTGGTTAATCAATATTGACTAAAAATTTTCTACCAGCATAAGTTTTCAGTAAATGCAAAATGTAATCATCACATTTCACAAGCACATTTTGTTATCAATCCAACTGACCAACTGTCTTAGCAATAAGTAGAATTGTTAATTGATATCACTAAGTACAAGACTCTTCTCACTTGAATTGCTCAAAAGTAGTGGTACCAATACTAAACTTACCCGAGTTATCCGACATCTACTGATCAGTAAAAGGTTTAGTCTTAATTGAATTTTTTTTTAATTTGCTTTAATTGATATATCCCTCCTCCATAAATCAATACTATCCCCAAGCGACCATCATAAGTATAAAGTAACATCAATTCCTATGTGTACATACAAAAATAACATCATCCACAATAACACGAAAGCATAACATGCATAAAAAAGAGTTAATGATTTATTAATTTTTCCTTTAATTTACTCGATTAAGAGATAACAAAATTAAATTTGGGGTAAACAAAAAAACTATTGACCGGATAAGTCATCAGTTCTCGTCAAGTCAACATTTGAATGTTTCTTCTAATTATTTATATGGATGGCAATGAATCTCGAATCTGATCCAGATCTATAGATCCAGATTCATATTTTACGATCTGAAACTTCAAAAAATAGGATCTGATGGACCTGGATCGAATCCGGATCAGTCCTTTAAAATATGGATCATGATTTTTGAGATTCAGATCCGATCCAGATCCAACCCGTTGATCCATATAATATATATAATTTTTATGTGTAAGTGTATTATATTATTTTTTTTCTAATCAAAGTTATATAAACTAGGTTATGGAATTAGATGGTAGATCAATAACGTTAGAAAATTATACCTTGTATTTGAGAAAATTTTGTATATGAATTAGATATGAGTAGTCTATTTGTTAAGATATGTGTACTTCTTCTTCAATTCCTATTATAATATTATTTGATGTCATAAAAGCAAAAGTAAATTTGTAACTAATATATTCTTATATAGTGATTATTGTGGAAATTCTAAATAATTATTATAGTGTAACTGTGTATTTAGATTATTATTATGATGTCACTGTGAACTAAAGTTGATTTAGGATTTATTTTAAAAGAGAAAATATATGGATCTGAATCTAGACCTTACGAATTTTATGGATCTCGACCTGAATCTAATTTTTTTAGTTGGATTTGGATCGGATCCGGACCCAGACCTAGACCCAAACAAAATATTTCGAATCTAGATCTGAACCTAGCAAGATCCGGTCTAGATCCGATCCATTGCATTGCCATCCCTAATCAATTTATAATACGATTACATATTCCTAGCCCCTCATTCATCCACAATCCTACGTGGAATTTTAAGAATTTTTTGTTCTTATTTTTCTAAATTCCACAAAATATGCATTGATACATATATCCTCTCATAAGATTGTTAATAAATTCCTAAAGTCAAATCCACAAAATTATGTTTATTAAATTTCAGTTTCAAATTTAACAATGCACAAATGATGCATATTCCTTTGTAGCCGTTATAATCAATCAAATAATTAATTAGTATTTATATAAAATGCATGTCATATGGAAGCAAATCAACAAAGGAACACGTCAATTAGTCCATCTTCATTTATATAAAATGCATGCAAATATAGAAGTAGATAAATTAGATTAAATTAATATAAATTAATATAATTAATTTAAATTATGTTGTAAATTATAAATTATTTGTAAACATAAATAGAGGGGTAGTATACTTCCAACCTCACTTACTCACACCAAACACTCTAGCATAAATTATGTTAGAATGAATTTTACTTAGTTCTATTTTTTTCTTTTAGTAATATGAAAAAAAATCCCTCACTATTATTTATTTTTTGTCTTGAATATCAAATCGAAAGTAATTTTCAGTATGTCTCCAGCATCGTCTTCTATCAAAAATATTGGTCGTTTCAAATCAGCTTTCGATGCTACAATTGATTTTTTTGTATTTGCTTACGAAGTCCTAGCATAGTATGAAAATTAGAAATTTGTATCTCAATTGTGACATTTTTTGTAGTTATATTATAGTTTTTGATTGAGTGTTAACATTTTAGATATTGTATGTTATGTTTCTCTATAGCAATTTAATGTAAATTATAACCATGTATTTATTTGTTAAATAATAATAATAATTTTGATATTTTGTATCTAATATATGAAATGACGGTTGTTGGTCACGATAGCTACTAAAAAGCTCCAATGAAGATGAATATTTCAAGAGGAATGTGCATCTTCATGTTAGGTGTTATCTCAATAAAATTTGGATTAAATATACATATATTTGAGAATGTATAAATATTGATCATCATAGTTATATCAAAGTTTAAATTGTTGTTATTCAGTTTCATTTTTACCAGTTATCTATTTCTTCCCCAATTACTTATATTTTTTATTAACTAATTATGTTAACTCAAAAATTGATCATTACAAATGGATTACCAAATAGGACAAATAATTCCAACATAATATGTTCCATATTATGATCGAAAATGTCATTCTTCTATATAGAACTCATGTTGATTAATGTACAATTTTAGATTTTAAATTTTTATTTATTTTTTTCGATTGACTTCTATTTGAAAATTTTGTTCAACTTGACATTTTATGCAATGAAATATTTAATTAATTAAAATTTTGACAATTGGACATCATATTTTACATCTAGAATGATCGATGTGAATAAATTGCAAGTAATTGAATAAATGATAATATGTTAAATGATTCACTTTGATTTCCTTTTTAGATATATGTACATACTATATACCTATACCTATAAGAATATTTATAATTTATATATATTTATATATATATATAGTATATCGTACAATTAAATAGTATTGCATGTAATTATTATACTAAGTAATTATAATCACAAAGATTAAGTTGAATGGAATTAGTTTATGGTTTATACAATACAATTAATATATATATATATATATATATATATAGTTAATATTTGTATTATCATTAATTATTTTAACGACAGTAAATTGGTTTCGTTGTAAATTTGACGTTGTATCTAAAACTTGATTTAATTTTGCCTAATTAATAGTTTTTTTATACAACTATTAAATAGGAAAAATATTTTATATCTATATATGACATTTTTAATTTGAATAATTAGCGGAAATTATTATATGAAGGAAGTGGTATGGAAACGAATGGTAAAATTGTTTTTAATCGAGTTTGGGACATGTACATGTATATAAATTCTAAATAAACTTAGTAGACTTTATAGTTTCAAATTTGTACTTCGAATTTGATTTCTAATTTTTTTGTTATAATAATAATTATTAATGTTTACTTTGTAATATCAGTTTTTAATAAGTTATAAAATTATTGTAACAATTTATATTTACACATCATCAATGAAAAATTAAAATAAGAGGATCGAGACATCACCAATTGAAATCTTAAATAAAATGAAACTTGTATCATCTCTACCAAAAATTCACATTTAATTGATGGAGTGACTGAGATTGATATCATTCGAATTGAACTATCAATTTAATTTGATCAAATAAATAGTTTGTTCAGCTTAATTTAGCCAAATTAATAGTTTCTTTAACATAATTTAGCCAAATTAATAGTTATTTTCTATAACTATTTAATAAAAAAAATTAATATGGGTTCGAATGTTAATTGATGTTCTTATGTGAAGTTTGCTCAATTTTAAATCTTTTGTTATTTATAATATTTATTATTAATGTTTGTAATTCGAATAATTAATGAGTATTACTATATGGGACTTGACGGGAACAAGTAATAAAAAATCGTTTTTAATTGAATTTGGGGCATGTATGGGTATATAAATTTCAAAGGGATCTTAACATTGCTTGACATGCCTATGTGAAATTTTCTTCATTTTTTAATCTTTTGTTATTTATATTATTATTTTTAATATTTACTCTATAATATGCAGGTCTATATTGAGATAGATAATCAATTATATAACAATTTACATTTATAAATATAAACATGTTTGTATATTTAGTGAGTATTATTATTATACGGGTTGGGATGAGAAAGGGTAGTAAAATAACTATTAAATTGAGTTCGTGAGATATATGTGTACATAAAATCTAAACGAGTTCGACGATTAACCTATATACCTATGCGAAATTTTCTATAACTTTTAATCTTTCGTTATTTTTACTATTTACTATTAATGTTTACATTGTAATGTTCTATTTTTATAGGAATATATAATCAATGACTGTTACAAATTTTATTTATCAATTAAAATGGATTTGGATATTAGTCGAGTTTGGGACGAGTACGTATACATATATTCTAAACCGGCTCGGGTGGCTAAACTCTAGCCTCATAATTTCAATTCATCTTTGTGCTCCGCCCAATCAACGACTCCAAATGGTTGAACTCTAGCCTCATTGTTTTACTTCATCGTCAAAATGCTCTGTCGCGGTCAACAAATGAGGACGAATGAACTCTACCTAAGTATTAAGTTATTTTTAACATTTCTCCTTATAAATTACATCGTAGAATAATTGCTCATTGAAACTCAATGAGATACAATTTATATATCAGATGCAAAAGCATCGCTTTGATATAAAGACTGTTTGCTTTAGGGACAGAGTTTGGATTTTAAGAATATATAAATCTTTTTTTTTTTTGGAAATAATATACCAACCATTTGTTATTATGCGATTTATTATTAATGTTTACTCTAAAATATTTGAGCTTTATTGAAATCGATAATCAATTATTATAACAATTTTTATTTGATTATTTAAATATTTTATAAATTTAAACGAGTTTGAATAATTAGCGAGAATTACTACACGGGTTTTGGATAAGAATGGGTAGGAAAATAATTTTTAAATGGGATATTGGACATGTACAAATATATTGATCCTAGAGGTTATGATGCCTAAATGACTTTTCTTTTTTCTTTTTAAATCTTTTGATAGTTTTACTATTTATTATTAATGTTTATTTTGTAATATTCGATTTTTTATTTAAAAGTATCACACATTGTTGTACCAACTTATATCTATAGATTTAGAGGGTTTAGATTATTAACATGTATTACTGTATGAATTAGTGACGAGAATGGGTAATAAATCACGTTTTAATCGAGATTAGGATGAGTATGATAGTTTTGATAGTTGAACCCTAACCTTATTGTTTTGATTCATACTCAGATGGTAGAACCATAGCCAAATGTTAAGTTATTTTTTGAATTTCTACTTATACATAATAACGTAAACTGATTCTCTATCGAATACAATTTATATATCAAATCCATATGTATAATGATCGTTTTTTTCTAAGATCATTAACAAGATACATGACTAGACACTCTTGAACATAAGACTATAATTACCAAAAATCTATGTCCAATCATGAATAACTTTTTAAAATTATAACTTATAAATTATTTTTGATGGCTACTTTGGGTGATTAAACTTTAGCCAAATATGAAGTTAATTATTTTTTAAATCTATACTTTAAAGTTATAACCGTAAAGTGATTCCATATCATATATATCAGATTTAAACGTATTATATTGTTATAAAAAGTGTTTCATTTATATAACCATATATAACGTAAAGTGATTTTCCGTCGAAACTCGACGGGTTATACACTAGTTATTTAAACAACAATACCGAATCCGCATGGAAAATGCAATGCACCAATCACCATCCAATTTTGATACAACGCAATTCAAAAATGAAATAAATAAAAATACAAAATCTATAAAAAGAGAAAAGGGTGGGGCAAAAAACTTATTAGATACCGGAGTCAATGGTATCTAATAAGTTCTACCTACTATTGGATTTGAACCAATGACTCCCGCCGTATGAAAGCAATACTCTAACCACTGAGTTAAGTAGGTCATTTATCATCCAAAAAGAACCAAATGGAACCCATCCCGTCGATGGATTATAAATATCATATTCCTTATAAGCAATAATAATCGAACCAATACCACTCAAAAATTTATGATGTTGGATCATAGAATATTCATCTTGACAACAAATTATATACATGATAAAATATGTATCACAAGCACTAAGGGCTATAGCTCAGTTGGTAGAGCACCTCGTTTACACGCGCGCCAATGTTTTTCAGGGGAATCTATCATACAATCCAAAAAATGGATCTTATTGAGAAATCGATGTCTTACTCTATAATAACTTTAAGAGAACAATAGCCTGACGAGAGGTTCGGTCCTGTTTGAGTGCCCTTTTAGGTACCAAACAGGCCCCGTCTTGAAATATTGATAAGGTGAATACCGATATATTCAATGCCAGGCATAATGAGTATAAGGCCCTCAAAAAATCTCTTTTCGTCCTATGAACTTGAAGGTGTATGAAGTTTCATATTGGATTTTTTAAGCCGAACGATAGAGACTACATTTAACTTCAAATTTGAGGCCAAAGGCAGACCTACGTCAAAATAACTTCACCCTTGAAACACTTTGGTAGTGCTCCTGAATTAGAATCCCAAATAATGAATCAGAGCACATGGAGCCATCCCCTTATCTTATTTTTCTGTCAAGAAAAAAATATGGCGGATTGGCTGATATTTCTATCAGTTAATGAAAGAGCCCAATGCAAAAAAAATGCATGTTGGGTCTTTGAAACAGTTCATATCATTTTGATAATAATAAGTTTGGTCTGTTTTACCGAGAAGGTCTACGGTTCGAGTCCGTATAGCCCTAGAGCCCTATAAAAAAATGAATAAAATTCATATTTTCATTTGAAATAAAAAATTGTATAGTTTTGATTTCTTCATTCTTGTTTGTTGCTTGTAACTGAACCGGTTGGTTCATCGAAACAAAATTTGTACTAAAAATTCACTCACGGGAATCGTTTAAAGCAGAACAGAAAATCCAAAAAACGGATTTCAAGGGATCGAATCCATTTTTTTCCAAACAAACCAAATCTTAGTCATTAATCATCGGAGGGAAATTCTCTATGAATTTTCCTGCCCACAATCAAGGGGTTAAGCCAGTGATACTCCTTTTCTTTGGTATACCTTACTAATATCCCAATACCCGGCGAAGCACACCAAAACAAAAAAGGGGGGGTGGTCTTCTTTTTCTGTATTCAATCAAGAGAAAACCCCACCCAGATCTAATAAACGGAATATACCAACACTAAGATATTCGACTGAGATGTAAATACCTACCCATTCTCGGACATTTGAATACTTGTTCTATTCTAAATTACTAAGAAAAAAAATGCCCGACTCTATTCCTAAAAAATGAAAAAATCAAAACCTCGAACTCATATTTTGATAAAGAAAATTCAAATAATCAAAAGAATAATAAATTCGAAATTCTTAAACACAAAATAATAATTCTATTTGCTTTCTTTAGGAAGAATCCTGGACGAAAACAAGAAAATTTGTGTAAGTGTAACATCTAGAGTTATACTAACTAAAGCAATTAAAGAAAATTGAACGAAAAAAATGAAGTAGACTGGAAAAAGGATCCCGATCAAGTCAATCGATAAATCTTGAAATGAGATATGCCCTACAATAATCAAAGGAAACTAGACAGTACAGTTTGGTCAAAATGAATTCTTGTTTTGACTAACTAGTTATCGATGACTTTACAACTTCAATTCGACTCAACCAATCCGGTATATTTTCCACGTTCATAGGAGTGCGTCTATGTTTTTGCTTTACGAATATGATATTTT